>CAIGQS010000528.1:0-24972 GCA_903798195.1 Danio kyathit | reverse complement strand
TCTGTTTTTGGCCTGGAAACATCATATCTCAGCCCCACGAGCAAGAATACTGCATCAGAACACCAAAATTTGAACACATTCAAAATCACTTGCTTTTCCCTTGAAAGTTGTTTAAACATGTTTAAAACTGCATGTAATGTTGTTTAAAACAAAAAGAATGATGCATTCATGGTTTTAAGCTGTTTTGATCACTTTCTGTTTTTGGCCTGGAAACATCATATCTCAGCCCCACGAGCAAGAATACTGCATCAGAACACCAAAATTTGAACACATTCAAAATCACTTGCTTTTCCCTTGAAAGTTGTTTAAACATGTTTAAAACTGCATGTAATGTTGTTTAAAACAAAAAGAATGATGCAATTCATGCTTTTAAGCTGTTTTGATCACTTTCTGTTTTTGGCCTGAAACATCATATCTCAGCCCCACGAGCAAGAATAGTGCATCAGAACACCAAAAATTGAACACATTCAAAATCACTTGCTTTTCCCTTGAAAGTTGTTTAAACATGCTTAAAACTGCATGTAATGTTGTTTAAAACAAAAAGAATGATGCATTTCATGGTTTTAAGCTGTTTTATCACTTTCTGTTTTTGGCCTGAAACATCATATCTCAGCCCCACGAGCAAGAATAGTGCATCAGAAGACAAAAATTGAACACATTCAAAATCACTTGCTTTTCCCTTGAAAGTTGTATAAACATGCTTTAAAACTGCATGTAATGTTGTTTAAAACAAAAAGAATGATGCATTTCATGCTTTTAAGCTGTTTTTATCACTTTCTGTTTTTGGCCTGAAAACATCATATCTCAGCCCCAGAGCAAGAATAGTGCATCAGAACACCAAAATTTGAACACATTCAAAATCACTTGCTTTTCCCTTGAAAGTTGTTTAAACATGTTTAAAACTGCATGTAATGTTGTTTAAAACAAAAAGAATGATGCATTTCATGGTTTTAAGCTGTTTTTATCACTTTCTGTTTTTGGCCTGGAAACATCATATCTCAGCCCCACGAGCAAGAATAGTGCATCAGAACACCAAAATTTGAACACATTCAAAATCACTTGCTTTTCCCTTGAAAGTTGTTTAAACATGTTTAAAACTGCATGTAATGTTGTTTAAAACAAAAAGAATGATGCATTTCATGGTTTTAAGCTGTTTTTATCACTTTCTGTTTTTGGCCTGGAAACATCATATCTCAGCCCCACGAGCAAGAATAGTGCATCAGAACACCAAAATTTGAACACATTCAAAATCACTTGCTTTTCCCTTGAAAGTTGTTTAAACATGTTTAAAACTGCATGTAATGTTGTTTAAAACAAAAAGAATGATGCATTTCATGCTTTTAAGCTGTTTTGATCACTTTCTGTTTTTGGCCTGGAAACATCATATCTCAGCCCACGAGCAAGAATAGTGCATCAGAACACCAAAATTTGAACACATTCAAAATCACTTGCTTTTCCCTTGAAAGTTGTTTAAACATGTTTAAAACTGCATGTAATGTTGTTTAAAACAAAAAGAATGATGCATTTCATGCTTTTAAGCTGTTTTTATCACTTTCTGTTTTTGGCCTGGAAACATCATATCTCAGCCCCACGAGCAAGAATAGTGCATCAGAACACCAAAATTTGAACACATTCAAAATCACTTGCTTTTCCCTTGAAAGTTGTTTAAACATGTTTAAAACTGCATGTAATGTTGTTTAAAACAAAAAGAATGATGCATTTCATGGTTTTAAGCTGTTTTGATCACTTTCTGTTTTTGGCCTGGAAACATCATATCTCAGCCCCACGAGCAAGAATAGTGCATCAGAACACCAAAATTTGAAACACATTCAAAATCACTTGCTTTTCCCTTGAAAGTTGTTTAAACATGTTTAAAACTGCATGTAATGTTGTTTAAAACAAAAAGAATGATGCATTTCATGCTTTTAAGCTGTTTTGATCACTTTCTGTTTTTGGCCTGGAAACATCATATCTCAGCCCCACGAGCAAGAATAGTGCATCAGAACACCAAAATTTGAACACATTCAAAATCACTTGCTTTTCCCCTTGAAAGTTGTTTAAACATGTTTAAAACTGCATGTAATGTTGTTTAAAACAAAAAGAATGATGCATTTCATGCTTTTAAGCTGTTTTTGATCACTTTCTGTTTTTGGCCTGGAAACATCATATCTCAGCCCCACGAGCAAGAATAGTGCATCAGAACACCAAAATTTGAACACATTCAAAATCACTTGCTTTTCCCTTGAAAGTTGTTTAAACATGTTTAAAACTGCATGTAATGTTGTTTAAAACAAAAAGAATGATGCATTTCATGCTTTTAAGCTGTTTTGATCACTTTCTGTTTTTGGCCTGGAAACATCATATCTCAGCCCCACGAGCAAGAATAGTGCATCAGAACACCAAAATTTGAACACATTCAAAATCACTTGCTTTCCCTTGAAAGTTGTTTAAACATGTTTAAAACTGCATGTAATGTTGTTTAAAACAAAAAGAATGATGCATTTCATGGTTTTAAGCTGTTTTGATCACTTTCTGTTTTTGGCCTGGAAACATCATATCTCAGCCCCACGAGCAAGAATAGTGCATCAGAACACCAAAATTTGAACACATTCAAAATCACTTGCTTTTCCCTTGAAAGTTGTTTAAACATGTTTAAAACTGCATGTAATGTTGTTTAAAACAAAAAGAATGATGCATTTCATGCTTTTAAGCTGTTTTGATCACTTTCTGTTTTTGGCCTGGAAACATCATATCTCAGCCCCACGAGCAAGAATAGTGCATCAGAACACCAAAATTTGAACACATTCAAAATCACTTGCTTTTCCCTTGAAAGTTGTTTAAACATGTTTAAAACTGCATGTAATGTTGTTTAAAACAAAAAGAATGATGCATTTCATGGTTTTAAGCTGTTTTTATCACTTTCTGTTTTTGGCCTGGAAACATCATATCTCAGCCCCACGAGCAAGAATAGTGCATCAGAACACCAAAATTTGAACACATTCAAAATCACTTGCTTTTCCCTTGAAAGTTGTTTAAACATGTTTAAAACTGCATGTAATGTTGTTTAAAACAAAAAGAATGATGCATTTCATGCTTTTAAGCTGTTTTGATCACTTTCTGTTTTTGGCCTGGAAACATCATATCTCAGCCCCACGAGCAAGAATAGTGCATCAGAACACCAAAATTTGAACACATTCAAAATCACTTGCTTTTCCCTTGAAAGTTGTTTAAACATGTTTAAAACTGCATGTAATGTTGTTTAAAACAAAAAGAATGATTGCAATTCATGCTTTTAAGCTGTTTTGATCACTTTCTGTTTTTGGCCTGAAAACATCATATCTCAGTCCCACGAAGCAAGAATAGTGCATCAGAAGACCAAAACTTAAACACTTTCAAAATCACTTGCTTTTCACTTGAAAATTGTTTAAACATGCTTAAAACTGCATGTAATGTTGTTTAAAACAAAAAGAATGACGCATTTCTTGCTTTTCAGCTGTTTTTATCACTTTCTGCTTTTGGCCTAAAAACATCATATCTCAGTCCCAGAAGCAAGAATAGTGCATCAGAAGACCAAAAAATGAACACTTTCAAAATCACTTGCTTTTCCCTTGAAAGTTGTTTAAACATGCTTAAAACTGCATGTAATGTTGTTTAAAACAAAAAGAATGATGCATTTCATGCTTTTAAGCTGTTTTATCACTTTCTGTTTTTGGCCTGAAAACATCATATCTCAGCCCCAGAAGCAAGAATAATGCATCAGAAGACCAAAAAATGAACACATTCAAAATCACTTGCTTTTCCCTTGAAAGTTGTTTAAACATGCTTAAAACTGCATGTAATGTTGTTTAAAACAAAAAGAATGATGCATTTCATGCTTTTAAGCTGTTTTTATCACTTTCTGTTTTTGGCCTGAAAACATCATATCTCAGTCCCAGAAGCAAGAATAGTGCATCAGAACACCAAAATTTGAACACATTCAAAATCACTTGCTTTCCCCTTGAAAGTTGTTTAAACATGTTTAAAACTGCATATAATGTTGTTTAAAACAAAAAGAATGATGCATTTCATGGTTTTAAGCTGTTTTTATCACTTTCTGTTTTTGGCCTGGAAACATCATATCTCAGCCCCACGAGCAAAAATACTGGATCAGAACACCAAAATTTAAACACATTCAAAATCACTTGCTTTCCCCTTTAAAGTTGTTTAAACATGTTTAAAACTGCATGTAATGTTGTTTAAAACAAAAAGAATGATGCATTTCATGGTTTTAAGCTGTTTTTATCACTTTCTGTTTTTGGCCTGGAAACATCATATCTCAGCCCCACGAGCAAGAATACTGCATCAGAACACCAAAATTTGAACACATTCAAAATCACTTGCTTTCCCCTTTAAAGTTGTTTAAACATGTTTAAAACTGCATATAAATGTTGTTTAAAACAAAAAGAATGATGCATTTCATGGTTTTAAGCTGTTTTTATCACTTTCTGTTTTTGGCCTGGAAACATCATATCTCAGCCCCACGAGCAAGAATACTGCATCAGAACAGCAAAATTTAAACACATTCAAAATCATTTGCTTTTCCCTTGAAAGTTGTTTAAACATGTTTAAAACTGCATGTAATGTTGTTTAAAACAAAAAGAATGATGCATTTCATGCTTTTAAGCTGTTTTGATCACTTTCTGTTTTTGGCCTGGAAACATCATATCTCAGCCCCACGAGCAAGAATAGTGCATCAGAACACCAAAATTTGAACACATTCAAAATCACTTGCTTTTCCCTTGAAAGTTGTTTAAACATGTTTAAAACTGCATGTAATGTTGTTTAAAACAAAAAGAATGATGCATTTCATGCTTTTAAGCTGTTTTGATCACTTTCTGTTTTTGGCCTGGAAACATCATATCTCAGCCCCACGAGCAAGAATAGTGCATCAGAACACCAAAATTTGAACACATTCAAAATCACTTGCTTTCCCCTTTAAAGTTGTTTAAACATGTTTAAAACTGCATATAAATGTTGTTTAAAACAAAAAGAATGATGCATTTCATGGTTTTAAGCTGTTTTTATCACTTTCTGTTTTTGGCCTGGAAACATCATATCTCAGCCCCACGAGCAAGAATAGTGCATCAGAACACCAAAATTTGAACACATTCAAAATCACTTGCTTTTCCCTTGAAAGTTGTTTAAACATGTTTAAAACTGCATGTAATGTTGTTTAAAACAAAAAGAAAGATGCATCTCATGGTTTTAAGCTGTTTTGATCACTTTCTGTTTTTGGCCTGGAAACATCATATCTCAGCCCCACGAGCAAGAATAGTGCATCAGAACACCAAAATTTGAACACATTCAAAATCACTTGCTTTCCCCTTGAAAGTTGTTTAAACATGTTTAAAACTGCATGTAATGTTGTTTAAAACAAAAAGAATGATGCAATTCATGCTTTTAAGCTGTTTTGATCACTTTCTGTTTTTGGCCTGAAAACATCATATCTCAGCCCCACGAAGCAAGAATAGTGCATCAGAACACCAAAAATTGAACACATTCAAAATCACTTGCTTTTCCCTTGAAAGTTGTTTAAACATGCTTAAAACTGCATGTAATGTTGTTTAAAACAAAAAGAATGATGCATTTCATGCTTTTAAGCTGTTTTGATCACTTTCTGTTTTTGGCCTGAAAACATCATATCTCAGCCCCACGAGCAAGAATAGTGCATCAGAACACCAAAATTTGAACACATTCAAAATCACTTGCTTTTCCCTTGAAAGTTGTTTAAACATGTTTAAAACTGCATGTAATGTTGTTTAAAACAAAAAGAATGATGCATTTCATGGTTTTAAGCTGTTTTGATCACTTTCTGTTTTTGGCCTGGAAACATCATATCTCAGCCCCACGAGCAAGAATAGTGCATCAGAACACCAAAATTTGAACACATTCAAAATCACTTGCTTTTCCCTTGAAAGTTGTTTAAACATGTTTAAAACTGCATGTAATGTTGTTTAAAACAAAAAGAATGATGCATTTCATGGTTTTAAGCTGTTTTGATCACTTTCTGTTTTTAGCCTGGAAACATCATATCTCAGCCCCACGAGCAAGAACAGTGCATCAGAACACCAAAATTTGAACACATTCAAAATCACTTGCTTTTCCCTTGAAAGTTGTTTAAACATGGTTAAAACGGCATGTAATGTTGTTTAAAACAAAAAGATTGATGCATTTCATGGTTTTAAGCTGTTTTAATCACTTTCTGTTTTTGGCCTGGAAACATCATATCTCAGCCCCACGAGCAAGAATACTGCATCAGAAGACCAAAAAATGAACACTTTCAAAATCACTTGCTTTTCCCTTGAAAGTTGTTTAAACATGTTTAAAACTGCATATAATGTTGTTTAAAACAAAAAGAATGATGCATTTCATGGTTTTAAGCTGTTTTTATCACTTTCTGTTTTTGGCCTGGAAACATCATATCTCAGCCCCACGAGCAAGAAAACTGCATCAGAACAGCAAAATTTAAACACATTCAAAATCATTTGCTTTCCCCTTGAAAGTTGTTTAAATATGTTTAAAACTGCATGTAATGTTGTTTAAAACAAAAAGAATGATGCAATTCATGCTTTTAAGCTGTTTTGATCACTTTCTGTTTTTGGCCTGGAAACATCATATCTCAGCCCCACGAGCAAGAATACTGCATCAGAACACCAAAATTTGAACACATTCAAAATCACTTGCTTTTCCCTTGAAAAGTTGTTTAAACATGTTTAAAACTGCATGTAATGTTGTTTAAAACAAAAAGAATGATGCATTTCATGCTTTTAAGCTGTTTTTATCACTTTCTGTTTTTGGCCTGGAAACATCATATCTCAGCCCCACGAGCAAGAATAGTGCATCAGAACACCAAAATTTGAACACATTCAAAATCACTTGCTTTTCCCTTGAAAGTTGTTTAAACATGTTTAAAACCGCATGTAATGTTGTTTAAAACAAAAAGAATGATGCATTTCATGGTTTTAAGCTGTTTTGATCACTTTCTGTTTTTGGCCTGGAAACATCATATCTCAGCCCCACGAGCAAGAATACTGCATCAGAACACCAAAATTGAACACATTCAAAATCACTTGCTTTCCCTTGAAAGTTGTTTAAACATGTTTAAAACTGCATGTAATGTTGTTTAAAAACAAAAAGAATGATGCATTTCATGGTTTTAAGCTGTTTTGATCACTTTCTGTTTTTGGCCTGGAAACATCATATCTCAGCCCCACGAGCAAGAATAGTGCATCAGAACACCAAAATTTGAACACATTCAAAATCACTTGCTTTCCCCTTGAAAGTTGTTTAAACATGTTTAAAACTGCATATTATGTTGTTTAAAACAAAAAGAATGATGCATTTCATGCTTTTAAGCTGTTTTGATCACTTTCTGTTTTTGGCCTGGAAACATCATATCTCAGCCCCACGAGCAAGAATAGTGCATCAGAACACCAAAATTTGAACACATTCAAAATCACTTGCTTTCCCCTTGAAAGTTGTTTAAACATGTTTAAAACTGCATATAATGTTGTTTAAAACAAAAAGAATGATGCATTTCATGGTTTTAAGCTGTTTTTATCACTTTCTGTTTTTGGCCTGGAAACATCATATCTCAGCCCCACGAGCAAGAATAGTGCATCAGAACACCAAAATTTGAACACATTCAAAATCACTTGCTTTTCCCTTGAAAGTTGTTTAAACATGTTTAAAACTGCATGTAATGTTGTTTAAAACAAAAAGAAAGATGCATCTCATGGTTTTAAGCTGTTTTGATCACTTTCTGTTTTTGGCCTGGAAACATCATATCTCAGCCCCACGAGCAAGAATAGTGCATCAGAACACCAAAATTTGAACACATTCAAAATCACTTGCTTTCCCCTTGAAAGTTGTTTAAACATGTTTAAAACTGCATGTAATGTTGTTTAAAACAAAAAGAATGATGCAATTCATGCTTTTAAGCTGTTTTGATCACTTTCTGTTTTTGGCCTGGAAACATCATATCTCAGCCCCACGAGCAAGAATAGTGCATCAGAACACCAAAATTTGAACACATTCAAAATCACTTGCTTTTCCCTTGAAAGTTGTTTAAACATGTTTAAAACTGCATGTAATGTTGTTTAAAACAAAAAGAATGATGCATTTCATGCTTTTAAGCTGTTTTGATCACTTTCTGTTTTTGGCCTGGAAACATCATATCTCAGCCCCACGAGCAAGAATAGTGCATCAGAACACCAAAAATTGAACACATTCAAAATCACTTGCTTTTCCCTTGAAAGTTGTTTAAACATGTTTAAAACTGCATGTAATGTTGTTTAAAACAAAAAGAATGATGCATTTCATGCTTTTAAGCTGTTTTGATCACTTTCTGTTTTTGGCCTGGAAACATCATATCTCAGCCCCACGAGCAAGAATAGTGCATCAGAACACCAAAATTTGAACACATTCAAAATCACTTGCTTTTCCCTTGAAAGTTGTTTAAACATGTTTAAAACTGCATGTAATGTTGTTTAAAACAAAAAGAATGATGCATTTCATGGTTTTAAGCTGTTTTGATCACTTTCTGTTTTTTGGCCTGGAAACATCATATCTCAGCCCCACGAGCAAGAACAGTGCATCAGAACACCAAAATTTGAACACATTCAAAATCACTTGCTTTTCCCTTGAAAGTTGTTTAAACATGTTTCAAAACTGCATGTAATGTTGTTTAAAACAAAAAGAATGATGCATTTCATGGTTTTAAGCTGTTTTGATCACTTTCTGTTTTTGGCCTGGAAACATCATATTTCAGCCCCACGAGCAAGAATACTGCATCAGAACACCAAAATTTGAACACATTCAAAATCACTTGCTTTTCCCTTGAAAGTTGTTTAAACATGGTTAAAACTGCATGTAATGTTGTTTAAAACAAAAAGATTGATGCATTTCATGGTTTTAAGCTGTTTTAATCACTTTCTGTTTTTGGCCTGGAAACATCATATCTCAGCCCCACGAGCAAGAATACTGCATCAGAAGACCAAAAAATGAACACTTTCAAAATCACTTGCTTTTCCCTTGAAAGTTGTTTAAACATGTTTAAAACTGCATATAATGTTGTTTAAAACAAAAAGAATGATGCATTTCATGGTTTTAAGCTGTTTTTATCACTTTCTGTTTTTGGCCTGGAAACATCATATCTCAGCCCCACGAGCAAGAAAACTGCATCAGAACAGCAAAATGTAAACACATTCAAAATCATTTGCTTTCCCCTTGAAAGTTGTTTAAATATGTTTAAAACTGCATGTAATGTTGTTTAAAACAAAAAGAATGATGCAATTCATGCTTTTAAGCTGTTTTGATCACTTTCTGTTTTTGGCCTGGAAACATCATATCTCAGTCCCAGAAGCAAGAATAGTGCATCAGAAGACCATAAAATGAACACTTTCAAAATCACTTGCTTTTCCCTTAAAAGTTGTTTAAACATGTTTAAAACTGCATGTAATGTTGTTTAAAACAAAAAGAATGATGCATTTCATGCTTTTAAGCTGTTTTTATCACTTTCTGTTTTTGGCCTGAAAACATCATATCTCAGCCCCAGAAGCAAGAATAATGCATCAGAAGACCAAAAAATGAACACATTCAAAATCACTTGCTTTTCCCTTGAAAGTTGTTTAAACATGTTTAAAACTGCATGTAATGTTGTTTAAAACAAAAAGAATGATGCATTTCATGGTTTTAAGCTGTTTTGATCACTTTTTTTGATCACTGTTTTTGGCCTGGAAACATATCTCAGCCCTACGACCAAGAACACTGCATCAGAACACCAAAATTGAACACTTTCAAAATCACTTGCTTTCCCCTTGAAAGTTGTTTAAACATATTTAAAACTGCATGTAATGTTGTTTAAAACAAAAAGAATGATGCATTTCATGGTTTTAAGCTGTTTTGATCACTTTCTGTTTTTGGCCTGGAAACATCATACACGAGCAAGCCCCACGAGCAAGAATACTGCATCAGAACACCAAAATCAGAACACCAAAATTTGAACACATTCAAAATCACTTGCTTTTCCCTTGAAAGTTGTTTAAACATGTTTAAAACTGCATGTAATGTTGTTTAAAACAAAAAGAATGATGCATTTCATGGGTTTAAGCTGTTTTGATCACCTTCTGTTTTTAGCCTGGAAACATCATATCTCAGCCCCACGAGCAAGAACAGTGCATCAGAACACCAAAATTTGAACACATTCAAAATCACTTGCTTTCCCTTGAAAGTTGTTTAAACATGTTCAAAACTGCATGTAATGTTGTTTAAAACAAAAAGAATGATGCATTTCATGGTTTTAAGCTCTTTTGATCACTTTCTGTTTTTGGCCTGGAAACATCATATTTCAGCCCCACGAGCAAGAATACTGCATCAGAACACTAAAATTTGAACACATTCAAAATCACTTGCTTTTCCCTTGAAAGTTGTTTAAACATGGTTAAAACGGCATGTAATGTTGTTTAAAACAAAAAGATTGATGCATTTCATGGTTTTAAGCTGTTTTAATCACTTTCTGTTTTTGGCCTGGAAACATCATATCTCAGCCCCACGAGCAAGAATACTGCATCAGAAGACCAAAAATTGAACACTTTCAAAATCACTTGCTTTTCCCTTGAAAGTTGTTTAAACATGTTTAAAACTGCATATAATGTTGTTTAAAACAAAAAGAATGATGCATTTCATGGTTTTAAGCTGTTTTTATCACTTTCTGTTTTTGGCCTGGAAACATCATATCTCAGCCCCACGAGCAAGAAAACTGCATCAGAACAGCAAAATTTAAACACATTCAAAATCATTTGCTTTCCCCTTGAAAGTTGTTTAAACATGTTTAAAACTGCATATTATGTTGTTTAAAAACAAAAAGAATGATGCATTTTATGGTTTTAAGCTGTTTTTATCACTTTCTGTTTTTGGCCTGGAAACATCATATCTCAGCCCCACGAGCAAGAAAACTGCATCAGAACAGCAAAATTTAAACACATTCAAAATCATTTGCTTTCCCCTTGAAAGTTGTTTAAATATGTTTAAAACTGCATGTAATGTTGATTAAAACAAAAAGAATGATGCATTTCATGCTTTTAAGCTGTTTTTATCACTTTCTGTTTTTGGCCTGGAAACATCATATCTCAGCCCCACGAGCAAGAATAGTGCATCAGAACACCAAAATTTGAACACATTCAAAATCACTTGCTTTTCCCTTGAAAGTTGTTTAAACATGTTTAAAACCGCATGTAATGTTGTTTAAAACAAAAAGAATGATGCATTTCATGGTTTTAAGCTGTTTTGATCACTTTCTGTTTTTGGCCTGGAAACATATCTCAGCCCTACGACCAAGAATACTGCATCAGAACACCAAAATTGAACACTTTCAAAATCACTTGCTTTCCCCTTGAAAGTTGTTTAAACATATTTAAAACTGCATGTAATGTTGTTTAAAACAAAAAGAATGATGCATTTCATGATTTTAAGCTGTTTGGTACCACTTTACATTAGGTGGCTTTATTAACTATGTAACTACAACCCAAATTACACATTTGGTACATTGTACTTACGTTGTACGTTTATGTTCTTACATTGTACTTACATTTAAAGTACACCCATGCTTAATATGTAACTACAATAGTGTACTTGCATACGTAGGCTAAGGTGTAAGTACATATTTGTAAGTACACATTTGTAAGTACACAACATATTTGCTATAGCTGTTTTTTTTGCTAACATATATATTTTTATAACTTCTATTACACAACAAAGAATTATTGTTTATGGTTACCGCAATGTGCACAATATACTTATTATTCAAAGATGCAACCAATGTTTGCAGAATACATAAATGCTATTTCAGTTAATTCATTTAACATTTTGTGTTAGGAAAGTGAGTCATTTATTTCTTTATTTGTTGTGTGCAGCTCACCTGTTATTAATAATGTACATAAATTGCACCATCTATTCAGCAAAATGACAATAAGGTTTTATTTGTAAACAGTAGTTAATATGCAAAAGGTTAGAGGAAATAGCAATGAACAATATATTTTATAGCATATATAATCTTTGTTTATGTTAGTGAAAAGGTTCACACTTATGTCATACTGCATTAAATAATGTAAAAAAAAACTTGATCTTACAAATCTAGTAAACTAATGGTCAACAGTAACCATACCGTTTTTCCCGGGAGTCTCCCGTATTTCAGACCCGTCTCCCGTATTGTTCTGTCTCCCGGTAAACTCCCGGAATTCCCCCGCCCCCCGCTCCTCAGCATTTTGGTACAGTCCGGGCTGAAACTTGGCGCTTGTGCTCTTCCGGTGACGGTCGCGCGCTACAGTTCGCGCGCCCCCATCTGCCCAAACCTCTCACTCCTCCCGCTCCCCGCTCTTCAGTTTGCGCCAGTGTTGCCAACTTAGGGACAAATTTTCAAAAAAGCGACTAGCGACAAATCTAGCGACTTTTAAGTCAGTAACTTATGCAGTAATGCAAAGTAAAAATAAGTGAATAAATAGCCTAAATTAAAGGAACAAGAGGGACCAAAATCTATTGTCTAGTGCCCTCCTAAGGGATTAAAATGCACCCTCAGTTATGACATCCTGGCAGCGGGCCTGCTTAGTCCTATCACTTTAACACTAGAAGTCCCACAGAGCAGCCATTTGGCTTTTCTACCTATAAAACCCACCAGGCAGCCGAATGGCTGGGAGGCTTTTAGCTAATATCCTAAATCACCTGTGAACTGATGCTTTTGTTATGTAAACAAGGCAATTACTGGTGCACCACAGGTGAGGCCATGATGGACCACTTCAAGGAAACATGTTTGCTTTGCCATCTTAGGGAAAAATCAACACACATGAGTCTTTTTCCTTTGTTGCTGAGATTTATTGATAAAACTAGTACAAAACAAACACATTTACTCATTTACAAATAAAAATAAAAATATATGGGCGTAATCAACACACATGGTTTATAAATAAAATATAAAAAAACAACCATTTTTACACATATTTAAAATAATAATAGAAAAGTGAGTGAGAACATTTCAGCAATCAAATCAAATCAAATTTTATTTGTCACATACATATACATACATACATACATACATACATACATACATACATACATACATACATACATACATACATACATACATACATACATACATACAGTGAAATGTTTTGTACAGCTGTCCGACATGTAAACTTACTAGGAAAAGGAATTAAAAAAAAATAAGCTTAAGTATAAAAATTATAAAAAGAGAACTACAGGTAGAAGAAAATATATTAGAAATAAATCAAATAGAATAAATATAATGTGAAAAATATGGAAAGAGTATTTACACTGTATATATACCTGTATATGTGAGTATGTGAGTCACAGATTCAAGGCAAACGGTATGTAAATTCTACTCATTGACCTTGAGGAATCTGCAAATATATAATATAAATGTACTAAAACAACAGGTATATACACATTAACAGATGAATGTCAGAAGTGGTTAGGGGAGGGGTTAAATGGATGATTGTAAAATTACTCACAATCCTGGCACTGCCATGGTATCTCCCGGTTGCATTTACCACATGTGTATCTGTAGCAGTGAACACATCGCACAGTGGCATGATTGTTCTTGCATTGATGTTTGACCTGACACATGGCTCTTTTTCCAGGGCTAGGTGTGGAAGGTTGTTTCCAAAGCAATTGTTCCTTTCTTGCCTTCTTCGCACCCACATGAGAATTAGCCAACTCTCTTGCAAGCTTTACCAAGAAGTCCACCCGTCTTTCCTGCCTTCCGGTGCATGCTTGATACAGCACATGTGCATTCAGTGCTGCCATGTCAATCATGTTATAGGACACGGCAACTGGCGCCAGCGCAGTGTTCCTGTGCGGACAGTGTACTCCCGTACCATCTAGTCCTGTCATGAGTCAGGTTTGATCTAATCATTTTCTGTTCACTTCAGCTGTTCCCTCTCACAATTAGCATTGGCGCACATGCATTGCTCACCTGTTTCTATTTTGGATCTCATCCGCCTCTCTACTTATACCTGTCCTGTCGTATCACACTTTGTCAGATTATTGTGTTCATTAAAGTTACGGACGCTCTCTCATTGCATGAATAACCTCTTCTTCTCCAGTCATCCGGGTCCTGCACCGCTGATGTCCCTCTCCGACAATGAGCCCATGCAACTGGGTGCCGAGCGTCTCTCACACACGGAGCGACAGCGCCCCCTCGTGGCGAGACTATGTATGTTCTGCAGAGGTCCTGGACATCTCGCCCAGGTATGCCCAGTTAAGAGTCCTCGCTCGTCAGTAGATGGGGGATTACTGGCGAGCGCATCAACTTTTTCCCCGTCACTCCTGTTCCGTTCGTCACTGAAGGTCACGTTACACACAATGGATTCATCCGTTCCCTGCACTGCGTTCGTCGATTCTGGTGCAGAGGGGAACTTTATGGATGAGAGATGGGCCAAGGACAATAAGATACCTTTTCAGTCACTCGACCCTCCTCTTAGCATATATTCCCTCGACGGACGACCTCTCACCAGGATCGACTTTGTTACTCTTCCAGTGAATCTCACCGTTTCTGGCAATCACAAGGAGACAATTACATTTAAGTTGTTTCGCTCTCCTTTCACTCCCATAGTACTGGGTCATCCTTGGCTCATTCAACATAACCCACACATAGACTGGTCCAAGGGGACAATATTATCATGGAGTGTACCTTGTCTTGTCAAATGCCTTGTTTCTGCTGTGCCGGCTGTTTCTTCTATTTCTGTGTTACAGGAGGAGCCCGGTGATTTATCCGGAGTTCCAGAGGAGTATCACGATCTGCGATGGGTGTTTAGCCGTTCCCGGGCCGCCTCTCTCCCGCCGCACCGTCCGTATGACTGCAGCATTGATCTCATTCCGGGGAGCACCCTGCCCCGCGGTAAGCTCTATTCTTTATCTGCTCCCGAATGCAAAGCACTCGAGAGTTATCTTACCGAATCACTCGCAGCGGGAACTATAGTACCATCCACCTCTCCAGCTGGAGCAGGGTTTTTCTTCGTAAAGAAGAAAGACGGATCCTTGCACCCCTGCATAGATTATAGAGGGTTAAATAGCATTACCATCAAGAACCGCTACCCATTACCTCTCATGGCATCAGCCTTCGATGTCCTGCAGGGCGTAAAGATTTTCACATACTGGATTTACGTAACGCTTATCACTTAGTGCGGATTAAACAGGGGCACGAGTGGAAGACGGGGTTCAATACCCCGCTCGGCCACTTTGAATATAGGGTTCTTCCCTTCGGCCTAGTCAACGCTCCGTATTCGAAGCCCTGGTTAACGATGTTCTTTGGGACATGCTCAATATCTTTGTATTCGTTTACCTTGACGATATCCTAATCTTCTCCCCCAATCTCCCCGTTCATGTCCAGCACGTCCGTCGCGTCCTACAACATCCACACCACACTTTGTGGTGTTGTAGAGGGTTACAGTGTTTGGCTTCCTTTTGGCGGTATTATCCGTCTGAACTATGCTGTGCATGCTGCTGAGAATGTAGACATTGCAAATGATGTCTTGGAAGGGGTTTCGTGGCATAGTTCCAATGATCTGTGGGTTTCCCAGGTTTGCTGACCAGCAGTCAAGTAGTGATGGAACCTTGGTGAGACCCCGCAAGATGACAATTGCAACAAATGCCATTAGTTCAGGGAGGGCCATGAACCAATCAACATGCTCCGTTTGCTTTGAATGTTGAATAGTCCATTCTTGAATGCTATGAAGCTTGTCAAGAGTAATGAAACATAGGAAGCTCTGAAGGCGACTTGAGATGCTTTTCCTGGCCTTAGCTGTTGGCTCTCCATCTGCGGCGTATGCTTCTATTGGGGTGAAAGGGAGACGCGTCCCCACTTTTTCTTTGCGCCACACTGTGCCATCTTTCGCTGTTTCCCAAATGAGCTCTCTTTTTTGGTTGAGGAGCAGTCTCCTCATCTGAAGACAGCTCAGAGTCCGAATCCGGCTGAAGTTCTATGTCTTCTCCATCTGAGTCACAATGGTTTACTTCACTCAGGATCATTTTCAAGGCCTGCAGAGTGGTTAGTCTTCTCTGCATTTTCTTTCCTTGGAGAGGAGGTTCATACACCACAGAATTCTTGAGGGCACTGAAGCAGTAGGCTATGTATGTATTCATATGTATAGGTATGTTTTGTCAGGTTTGCAGAAATGTATGTAGAGGCTTGTATTTCCAATGAGCTTGGGTTGATTACAAGCATGGTAGAGCCATCGTTTCTATCACAAAAGACTACTTTGTAAGTAATATTACTGATTTATCTCAATTCCTTAGCACATTCACTAGAGCAGAAAAACTTGTTGATGCAACATAAACCATACAATCTCACATTTGTAGAACTTTAGATACAGTTGTTCCTACAGTTGTCTACTTTAGTTCAATAGACTCCAAAGTATTGATCTTGCGATCTGTCAGGTCAGTCCCCAAACAAGCTCTCTTTTTTGGTTGAGGAGCAGTCTCCTCATCTGCAGTGTGAACTAATTCAAATTGTGAGCAATGGGAAAGTCAAATGAATGCATAGATACTAATAATAATTCTAGTCTCCATCTCCAATTCCATCTCCTCCTATGTATCGGAATAATGTCTGAAATATCTTCCTAAATAAAAAGATACAACAGAAAAAATGTCTTGCACTTCAGATGGCAGTGAATGTCTGCCAAAGTGCACAAACAAAAAAGTAGAAAAGACAAAAAAGGCAGAGTAGATATTTATGTCGCTGCACTTTTTTGTATTTTCCAATTTCTTGTTTGAAATGAAATATTAAATAGAAAATTATTTAAAAAAAATGTAACCTGAAGAAAGCTCAGACAGTTCAGAGTCTGAATCTGGCTGAAGTTTTAGGTGTTCTCCATCTGAGTCATAAGGCTTTACTTCACTCAGGATAAATTCCAAGGCCTGCAGAGTGGTGATTGTTTATTGCAATCCTCCCACACAGTCATTTAGCAGCCCTCCCCCCACCCCAACGCACAAACAAACAAGCCACCAGCAACCATTCACACCCCACTTCCCTGCAGGTTCCTCAGGTAATGACCACATTTACACATGAATTCATGCTAATGATAGCCAAAAGTTAGCCAGCTAGCAAGCAACTTGGCTAAAAGAGGATTAGAAAACCTGGACTTCTAGTGTAAAATAACAAACACTGTACATCTCTCTATTTTTAGGCTAAAACACTGCTTTATATATTTATTTATTTAGGCCTATTTGTATGTATGTTTGTACCTACTTTCATTTTAGTTGTCGTTTATTTTAGTGGTCTTTTATTTCTTTAATTTTTCTTTTTCCAAAACGAATCTTCATTTCACTTAACATGTTTACAATAATAATAAAGCTGTTTAAGTTTTTAATGATTAATGAAGCAATTATAGTGTTTTGCCTTATTTAATCTTCATTCACAAGTAGCAGGGTATTTACAGCTACTGTATATTTCTGTCTGTTCGCATCACATCCCTTTGTGCCCCCAGGCGGCATAGTCGCATACCTAAAAACACGTTCTTACGCGGCGGCGGTACAACGCTACTAAATGACCACATTAAGTAGCACCTACTGTATTGCATCTATGAATGTTAATGGTGCAAATAATTTTAGAAAAAGACTCTTCTATTTAGCAACAATTTTATGCCAATATCTTATGATGTAGACAAAATAGTGAAAGGTAAACTGCTAAAGGTCAGAACTATTTATGAGAATGTTGTTTTTATTTTTATTTGTGTCTATACTCCTACTGCACCATTAGAAAGGACTTTTGTTTTTTGACATACTTGTTCAGCTTTAAAATATTGCAGTACTGAGGAAGACTTAGTTGTGGGTTGTAAAAGTCCATCTATTAGCCCAATGACAAAACTAACAGCATGGTCGAAGGTTAAATGCATGTAAGCCTTTTCCAGTGGTTCTGAAAAGAATTCTGTTATTTATGAGAGTTTATTTATACTCATTTTCTAGCTCCGAATTTTATCTGACTCCATTTTTAAGTGATCGTAATGTTTAGACTGTATTTCTAATTATAGGAACGGATCACAATAATCATTTATGACTTAATTTAGAGTTTTGATCTATCTGTTCCCATACTCTTCAATTTATACGTTCATTAGGGACCAAACGCCGCTCAGAGTTCCACGCCCCGGGACGCGTCTCTTCTCACGAACAGAATGTCGACACTCTGAAATTAGTCAGAGGATACGGGATGAATTAATATTTAATTAGGCTGGTTGCGAACTGCTAACTCATACTAAAAAAACATCTCACTCAATCAAGATCCGTAACTTGCTAGTTTCAGTGGTTAAGAAATTAAAAGATCTCTATGTTAACCGTGTACCACTACGTGTAATCTATATGTCCAATAATTCCAAAATTATGCCGATCATAAGGTAGCGAAAGGCTCCACGTAATCTACTGGATATAAAAGATTTCAGAGAATTCAGAATGAGTCAAAACTTAACATTTTATTCGTCAGGTAAAATTGTATAATGCCAATTATATAATAAAACAATCATCAAGCCAATTCAGAGATGATACTGTAACAATATAACATCCATTAACTCAAAGATAGATCAAAGAATTAAAGATGCATACCTGACCAGAGAAATACATTGCAGCACACGAGTTGCTGCAATGGGGTCTTGGCTACAAGATTCCCATGAGCCTTATCACACCTTTACCTTATATACTAAACTCAGAACAACAGCCATAAATTCAAGACAATAGAAAAGTCACAGAGACCCTTGCCTGGTGAATTTGAGAAGTTAATCATCTCTAGAGGGAGGAGCATCTGGCAGAGATTTTATCAAAGTCAAAAACCAAATCAACATATACAAATGAAATAGTATAGTGAAATTAAGACCACTTACCAATCATACAGAGACATTTAAAATGATACCAAACATGAATACAGTGCTATAACATACATCATATTAAAACCTTGAGCATTTATGTGGACTGTGAATGATGGAGAAAGGTAGCTTAAAGGTCAAGAAGGGGGGCTTAGGGTGAAAGGGGAAGGGTGCATTCCTGCATTCCCTTCCTGGTAAGCTCTGTGTTTGTTGACAATCCACACCTACGCTTGGATGGTCAATAGTGATTAAAATAGAACAATTGAACAGCTGGAATCCTTATCTTCTTAGACCCGAAAGTTTGTTGTTTTATTGCATCTCATGAAATTCCATATCAGCTCTCAGGATCTGACATTCTGGAGAGGTTTAGCCATCCTTACAGGGTGGAGATTTTAACTGTACTAAACTGGATATAGATCGGAATCTTGTTGAACCTCGTATGGCTTCACGTAAGAGTTTAATTTATTTAATTGAAAAATATAATTTTTGTGATGTTTGGAGGGCTATGAATGGAAATGCAAGGCAATATACGTGGGCTCATGCACGAGATAATTATGTATCATTGGCGAGGTTGGATAGATCTTATGTGTTTAAACATCATTTAAAATGATAAAATATTTATTGAATCATTCAAATCTTTTTGCATTTAAATGGTCTTTAGTTCTATACAATAGTGGTGGGATTACTGCAAAGTGCAGATAAAACAATTTACGCAACAATATACTCAAAATGTCACAAAGGATTTTAATCATTCTGTAGAAATGCTTGAAAGGCAATTGATAGAATTACAAAAGTTGACTCAAACCTCAGGCGATAGAAAATTTTAAAAACTTATTTTAAAAGAAGGCTGAACTTTATATAATATAAAACACAAGGAATATTAGTCTGCTCTCATTTTTTTTAAATATTGATCAGACGGATGCACCTACTAGTGATGTGCGATACCACTGATTTCCTATCCGATCCGATACCAAGTAAAATGAAGGCGAGTATCGACGATACCGATCCGATACCGATACTTTGCACAAAATGACTGTTTGGGAAATTAAGTAGCAAGTAGTGTCCTTAAAGTTTCACTTCGTACTGAATACGAGACATATTACGGGTTATTCTTGTTTATTGTTTATAGATGAAGAATTATCATACAAAGCCAACTTTTAAACATATTTATTGACAGCATCTGAGCATGTATATCTTAAAACTGAACAGATAACAGCCTGAACATCTTTAAAAAAAATCACACTTCTACGTTTAGTGACAAGTTAATCCGGTTCCCATGAAAGTGTTTTGAACCTTTTTTCATTGTTTTTATCAATGTCACAAAAAACCCAAGCCCCCAAAATACAAGCCAAATCGCAGAATTTTCTCCCTCTGTACCTGGATAGTGCCTGCCTGCTGCACCTAAGGACTCTGAATGCGATGTCTTTCTCGCCCTAGCAGCACCTGTGCCTCTCCTTTCCTCCTCTTCTGACCGCCTAGTCGTGACGTTGTCATATTCTGTCTTGCGATTACTATGTAGATGTTTGATTAGGTTTGTGGTATTACCACAGTACCTCACTGTTTTGTTACACGTGTCACAAACTGCACTGTTTGAGTTTATGGAAGTGAAGTAGCTCAAGCAAAAAACAGAAATGTGCACACATCTAAAAAATCTTGAAGGCAGGTGCTCGATCAGAAATAAACACTGTAGCAAAAGATCAAAAAAAAGTAAAAGTAGCTCCACACATAACTCTGCTTGCGGTCACCCATATTCAATGACAGCGTGACTGAACAACATGTGCCAGCAGACTGAGTGGCTACTGGCTAGCTAGCGTGATCTGACTGCAGTTGTATTGTTGCCATATTACGCACATGACTTTGGCAGGCGGAAGAAACAAGTAGTTCCGACTAAGTTGGCATATTCAGATAAACTAGGGTAATTGTGGTTACTTTCCACTGTATTTCTATTTCCAATAAACTACATATTTGCTCCAAATTATTGAAATATCGATATTTTGATAAGATAATCGATTCTAGTACATACAAAGCTGGTATCGGAGATATCATATTTTAGTATCGATCCGCACATCACTAGCACCTACCAAATATTTCTTTAGTCATGGAAAAAAAAGGTCAAAAACGTTTGATTCATGCCTTACGTTCTGAAGATGGCACATTGCTTTTTACCCCACACAAATACGTGAGGCAGCAGTGCAGTTTTATCAGTTGCTGTTTGGAAGTGAACTTGAGCCGGATAGAGGAAAATCCTTTTTCCTAGACGATCTAACCAAAAATCTCAGAAGAGGTCCAATAAAGAGTTGGAAATGTAGCCTGTAAGACTTGAGGTACCACAAATACTTTGATGTCTTTGACAATTCAAATATGGACAGATAACACAGAGACAATTGAATCCACCCCACCAGGTGGGAATGCGGGAAAGCCTCTCCTTCATTGACATTTGAAACATCTCCCGAAACCCCCCTGTCACTCCACTCCCTTTTTCCCCCAATTCACACAGAATGGTCATTTCAAAGTATGAATGTTCTAAATCAATCCAAGTGACTTTATCTATCTTGTCTGATATCATTTGAAATGTCTCAGTGCGACTGGTACAATGGTCTCATTCCCTCAGAAATAGACATAATCAAAATAATAGATATATAACTTTAGATATCTTTTGAACCACTGCTAAAGTGGAAGAGTTTGGAAGAGTGGAAGAGTTTGTGTGGGGTGTGTTAAGTGTTCATCAGCCTGATAGTCTGAGGGAAGAAACTTTCCTTCAGTCGGCTGATGAACACTTAACACACCCCACACAAACTCTTCCATACCCCGCACTGCACACCATCAAGATGTAGCATGCACTGCACTTTAACAAATCCATACTTAAAACAATACTGCCTACGTATCGCTGTCAACATTGCCAATTTTACATTGTCTTGTTTTTTTGTGAGTATGTTGTTGTATACTGCACTGTCTGTATCCTGCACTGTCTGTATTTTTGCACTGTCTGTATTTTGCACTGTCTGTATTTTGCACTGTCGTTGTATTTGCACTGTCGTTGTATTTGCACTGTCTGTATTTTGCACTGTCGTTGTATTTACACTGTCTGTATTTTGCACTGTCTGGAGCCAGCACCTAAGCTTTCACTCATCATAGCACACGTGCTGTTGATGATGTGACAATAAAAGTGATGTGGATTTGATGGATTGATTTAAAGGTGTGCCTATACCAGGGGGCCTTTATTCAAATGACCATTGTTGCCTATAGGCAGAACTCTTCTAACCATACCTGCCAACAATTGGTTCGTAAATTCCGGGGGGGGGGGGGGGGGGGGATTACGTCATACGCTAATTTGCATATTACTGCACGTCATCGCGTTCTAACCATTTCTGTTTGTTTAACAGCCTATGGTAAATAAATGGGGTATTTATATTCGCACTATGCTTTATGTAAGCTTGTCAATTAACTGAATTTTATAGCTGTTTGAATACAGTATATCATTATAGATGGTAGGGAATTTGCAGTAATCTCTCAGACGTAATATACTCAGACAAGTTCTGAAACTTAAAACATCTCTGATTGTGCAACAAGAATAAACGGTCAAATTAATTGTTAAAATAAAGGAGAAGCAGATCGGGTTGACTGTACAAGGAAAATACCTTCAAACTGCCACCTGTTCTAAATCATTTGCCGTCGGTACGCTGAGAGGTGCTCTGCTCTCAGGCTGCAGGGGAGGCTCGTTGAGAAGAGTAGGGACGGTACAGTAAGGGACAAACGACAGTCTATAAAAAATCGCCAGTAACACACAAAAAAGTCGCTAGATTTGTCGCTAGTCGCTTTTTTGAAAATTTGTTGCTAAGTTGGCAACACAACCTGCAAACTGAAGAGCGGGGAGCGGGAGGAGTGAGAGGTTTGGGGAGATGGGGGCGCGCGAACTGTAGCGCGCGACCGTCACCGGAAGAGCACAAGCGCCAAGTTTCAGCCCGGACTGTACCAAAATGCTGTGGGGCGGGCGGGGGAATTCCGGGAGTTTACCGGAGACAGAACAATATGGGAGACGGGTCTGAAATACGGGAGACTCCCGGGAAAAACGGGAGTGTTGGCAGGTATGCTTCTAACATGCCACTAAATGTTAAATGCCTTTGTTATTCAACAAACACCCATCCTTGAGGAGATTCTTGGTTGACTACTTAAGGAACAGTTTCTAAATGTTCGTCGTGATTCTGTACCCAGATTAGCCCATAGCGTGGAGCTCTCATGCTCCACGCTATGTATATTTAGATGTCAGGATGCATCTTTTGATCTGGGATTTATCTTTGATAATTTGATGTCTTGTATTGATTGTTTATGAATTGACTGAATGAATTGGCTTAATACACAGTTACCTGACTAATAAATTGTTATGTTTTGAATAATTCAAACAGATCTCATGTTATTATCTCTAGTAGATTACGTTAAGTCCATAACACCAGCAAACCCCTGTATAGGTTAGTAACGGACTAAGACACGATAGACGAAGCAGCGTGGCACGCTATACGATGATCTTAGGGCTCCGACTAACACATTGGTATTAATTCAAGTATACTTAGACTGTAAAAGTCAATAATGGGTTTTCTATTTAGAACAACAAAGGATTGTTGAGACCAATCTAAAATGTGGGTAGGGCTTCAATCTACAAACTTATAATACTATTTAAATCATATGGTGATTATTTAAAGTATTAATAATTAAGTAAATTGGTCTGCCCAATTCTATAGTAATGATCATGGTAAGATTAAATAGTTTTTGTCTTGATTTAGTAGATAGCAGCTCTATGGGGACCACACAACAAATATTCTAAACTGAGTAAGTAGGGTTCTGCCTTTAGATAGTGGTTAAATCGCCTCTGTTTAATGACCAAGACTAACAAGTTTGTTGCTTAAGAGATTGTATACTCGGCCGGTACAAGACTCAGGATGTTATAGGAATCCGAATGAACGAGAATAACATACAATAATGAATCGAAGAGAATATTCAATCATAACCTAAAGTAATATTAAAAGAACCAAAATAACCTTATCAATGTTTTTATAATTGGAGTCAGATAAAACGAGAAGGAATATATTAATATTCTAAATCACCTCATACTAAAATTGGAGTCCAGATATGAGTTAAAGTTAAAGTAAATCAACATGTGCACTGAAAAGAACCGAACAGGCAATAAACCTTCATCCACCAGCAGATACCGTCGTTGGACTAACTGGTTGGACCCTAACAAGCCTAACTCTAGGAGAGCTTATATGGCACTCCAAGATATGGAGTGTGGAAAAGCCCCAGGTATAGATGGGCTTCCAGTGGACTTCTTGAAAGTCCTGTGGCCGGTGATAGGAGGTGATCTGCTGGAGGTGTTCAATGACAGCTTGCTAAAGGGTAGGTTGCCGTTGAGCTGCTGAAGGGCAGTGATCACTCTCCTTCCGAAAAAAGGTGACCTCACTGAGATTAAGAACCGGAGACCATATCACTTCTGTGCAGTGACTATAATTTACTTTCTTAGACCCTAGGCGAATAGGTTGATCAAAGTAATGGGACAGGTAATTCATCCAGATCAATCATATTGTGTACCTAATAGATCCATTTTTGATAACATTTCTTTAATTAGAGATATTATACAGGTTTCTAATTTATTTAATATTGAATGTGGTTTGTGTCATTAGACCAAGAAAAAGCTTTTGATCGAGTCGAGCATGATTATCTGTGGAATGTTTTAGATGCTTTCGGTTTTAATGGAATTTTTTTTTAAAATGGTCAAAATTTTGTATGGTGACATTGAGAGTATATTTAAGATTAATGGTGGCTTATGTACTCCACTCAAGGTCAGTAGAGGTATAGGACAAGGTTGTTCATTGTCAGGAATGTTATATTCTCTAGCAATTGAACCACTTCTCCTAGAAATCCGGAAGAAGTTGGTTGGTTTTTAGGAGTACCACTGTATAATAACAATGTTTGTTATCTGCTTAGTGGCCGATGATCTTATGATAATGGTTAATAAGCAAAATGATATAAATGTTTTACCTAATTAATAGAAAAGTTTGGAAAGTGGTCTTCAGCAAAG
>CAIGQS010000527.1:7500-24953 GCA_903798195.1 Danio kyathit | reverse complement strand
TGAGCTCCAGCAGTCAGCGGGGGTTTGAGCACACCTCCCCAGGTGAGAGCAGCGTGTGCAGGTCAGACAGCTGATGAAGGATCTGATCTCACTATAGTTGTTGATGGTGGTCTTGAACTCGTCTGCTCTCCATCTGCTGACTCTCGGCTCTTCTGAATCTCTTCTTGTTCTCAGATAAGGTGTTTTGGCTGAGCAGAGATCAGTTGCTATATGAATGTGTGTGTGTCCACTGATCCTGCACAGTGCCTGACGCTGGCCTTCATGTCCTCTATTGGAGACTCTTGTTGTGCGTTCTCCTGCTCTAATGGCCATTATTGATGATCACACTGATCTTCAGCAGAGCTGCAGGGTGTGTTTCATATTCTGCACTGATAATGAAAGGAGGCAGTGATGTTCTGGCCTGTGTTCTGCTAGAAATCATGTGAGAATGTATGTGTATGAGTGACTGTATTAGAGAGTGTGAGTGTATGAGAATTTGTGTAAGTTAGAGAGAGAAAGTGAGTGAGTGAGTGTGTGTGTGTGTGTGTGTGTGTGTGTGTGTGTGTGTGTGTGTGTGTGTGTGTGTGTGTGTGTGTGTGTGTGCGCGTGCGCTGCAGACTCACGAATCTGGGCAGTGTGCGTGCGTTGCGCGGCTCGATCTCCAGAGATTTGTTGAACAGGTAATCTGTGAACTCCTTCTCCATCATGTCCTCCATCGGGTTCAGGTTCTCGAAGAACTTCTGCAGACAGGAAGAAAACACACACACACACACTGCAGTCAGTCAGTCAGATGTGTAATTATAAATCCTTTATTTGTTTTTATTTGTTTTTATAATAATTTTTTAGGGGTTTTCACCTTTATTGAATAAGACAGTAAAGAGAATGACAGGAAAGAATGGGGAGCAGAGAGAGGGGAAGGATCGGCATAGGACCGCGAGGCGGGAATCGAACTCGGGAGCACCGGAGTGCATGTGTCGACGCACTAACCACTACACCACTGGTGCCGACATATATCATTTATTTGTTCAGTACACATTGGGAAATACTCTACAGTGTTGATCATCATCTGTTTCCTGTGTGATCATCCACTGAAGTGTGTGTTATATCTGTGCTGTAAAGCTGAATATCCAGCATCATTGCAGCAGTCTTCACCATCCTCCAGAAATGTGTGTGTGTGTGTCTGCATGTGTGTGTAAAGGCTGATATCTTCTGCGTGGAGTGCACGCGTGTGGTCTGGTGCAGCCTTCACACAGTCACAGACCCTTTGCCGTGGCTGACGCGCACCTCTCAATAAATGGAACTACACATCGTGGTAACATGTAGCGCAGCTCTGTGATTGGTCAGCTTGGTGACGTTGATCAGTGTGGGCGGGGCAGAGAGCCCGCTGGAGTGAGTGTTTAACATGTGTGGAGTTTCGCTGAGCAGCTCTAGATGGAGACTCCAGCAGAAGTATAAACCACCTTTATCGCTCTCCAAGCTTATTATAGTTAATGAAAACGAACGAAAAAACGATAACTAGAATTGACACACATGTTGATTAACTAAAATAAAAAAAAAACGAGAACTGACTGAAACTGTATTGTGTTCATACTAAACTAACTGAAACTAACTAATATTATAGCACAAACGTCCTTCATTTTCGTCTTTGTAAATGCGTTTAATACAGACTGTAAGCCTTTTAGAAGTAAATCTGTTTACTTTACGCTACATGTGTTTGGCCTGTACGGCAGCTTCAGAGTCTGTAATCCTGCTGCCATTGGCCAGATCAAGCCGGTCCTCCTCCAGTCATCCTCGCTGTTGCTCCCACGACAAAACAACAGCTGGACATGACAGCAGCACGCTGACAAT
The DNA here is from genome assembly GCA_903798195.1 of Danio kyathit. Lineage (NCBI taxonomy): Eukaryota > Metazoa > Chordata > Actinopteri > Cypriniformes > Danionidae > Danio > Danio kyathit. The sequence continues at coordinate 23,126 of CAIGQS010000527.1, read as the reverse complement.
ATTGAACTAACTCACCAAATCATACTGAATCATTTGAAACGATTGGCGAATCCATTAACGTTAAGCACTCTTCTCCACAAACTACTTACTTATTACCATGCCTGATCCCCTCTGACTCTAAATAAACCAATATACACTGAGTTATTCAGTTATTAGAACAGTACTCTGAGATCAGATTTGAGAAGTGGTGAACTGATAATACTGCGCATGCGTGACTCAGTGAGCCGAACACAAACAGCACATGACAGCCTGCTGTGACTGAACTGAACTTGATCAACTGCCCGAGGCTTAAATGAGAGGATCTGGCCAAATGTAAGTTTAATTCATAACAGAAAATTAAGTATAATAAGTGAATCATGCTTCAGTCGGGTTGAAAACATAATTCTATGGTTTCAGCTACATTCCTCCATGGCGGGGCGCCACACCAAAATTCATCCCACCACAGCTACATTACAGCTACTCATTCGAAACATTCAGTCATTGTTGTTGTTGTTGTTTTAATAGCGGGTTATAATCACACTAAAACATATTAAAAGGTAAGTGAATCATAACAGCGCAAACTCTTCTGTCACTGTAGTAGTGCTGTGCGTTATTTGTTTAACCCTTTAAGGTGACATGCTGACAGACTGACAGACAGATGCGTGATGTGTGAGGTCAGCAAACACCACGTAGCTTTCAGTTAGGATGAACACAGTTTCCATAATTCTACTTTATTATAGATAAAGGTCTGTGGTTCTGCTTATAATGCCTTTATCTTGCTGGAGTTTACAGCCGTTTCACTTTACTTCAGGACGCATTAATGCCGCTCTGTAGGTCTATTAGAGATGTTCATAAATATTCCTAGCCAATCTAATAAATGTTGGAGACATCCTCGCTACAGAAACGCACTAAATCACACTTCAGCAGCGTTTATTTGAGAGCGCACAAGAAGATCTGCGCTTGAGAGGCATTTAGTTTTGAGCGTGCAAGAAGTTTTGTGCACGAACAGAGGAAATCGGCGCGCAAGTGTCTGATACACATGGCTCGTATTATAGTAGATCTGTGTAAAAGACCTGCTTCCACAGCTGGAACAAATCCTAGAGGAAACACTGTAATTGTAAGAAAGTTTTCAGATCATGGTGATGCTTTGACTGAAATTGCTGACTATGTGTGATATGTTGAGTCCAAACTTGGGAAGATCAAGTCACGAAAGATCCGGTTCACGTTTAAGATCTGAACTTGCCTTCAGTACTGTGAGTCTAACCTCAGAGCAGCCTTGCTCACATGTTCTACTGAAGCTGCTGTCCTGTGGGCTGCTGTGTTTGAGTTTGAGGATGGGTAGATGTGGTGTAGCCTATATTTTGGGTTTTATTATACAATATTTATTCAGATGATTTTGAATCGTACACCTAACAAATATCCTAATTTAGAAGAAAAAACAAACAAACAAAACACTAAAACTAATACTGAAACTAAGAACTAAACTAAAACTAAGCATTTTCAAAATCTAGAAACTAATAAAAACGAGTGAATCTGCCTCTGAAAACTGATTAAACTGACTGAATCTCAAAACAAAAAGTGCAAAACTAAATAAAAACTAAAACTAATGAAAAATCCTAAACTATTAAAGGCTTGTCTCTCTCTGTCTACATGTGTGTGTGTGTGTGTGTGTGTGTGTCTGACCCTGATGTCGTTCTCCACCCGCAGACAGTAGGGCTGGTTCTGGTACTGCTGGATCTCTCCAGTAATCTCGGCCACTTTCCTCCTCTTGCTGAAGTTGATCAGCTCAGTGCCGTGACGCTTCAGGAAGTCTGGGTTTCCCTCCTCCGTCTTCAAGATGTTCGTTAAATAAATACCTGAAAGTGCACAACACATGAGCGTCAGCGCGAACACACACACACATATACAGATATACACAGACACACACACACACACACACACACACACACACACACACACACACACACTCACTCATATATATATATATACTTGCAGAAATGCACATGCAGAAACACACACATGCAGACACACACACTTGCAGACACACACACAATTGCAGACACACACAGACACACACACACACACATGTAGACACACACAGACACGCAGACATAGACAGACACACACATAAGACAGACACATTCACACACACACACACACACACACACACACACACACACACACACACACACACACACACACACACACACACACACAGACACAGAGAGAGCGAGCAGAATGTCCAGCATACCAAAGAAGGGCACACAGGGTGGGTTGATGGACCTGAGTTTGGCCAGATACTTCTTATAATGATCTTCACTGAGCTCATGAGCTTCCTCCAGGATCTTCCTCTGTCTGCTGGGGATTTGCTGGAACACACACACACACACACACACATTACAGATCTGTGTCATCTCTGAGGGTCTTGTAACATTTGTATTCTGCTTATTTCAGTGGCCTGAATTTGTTAAAAATATACAGATATAGACATATAACTACATTATGTCTATATATAGGCTAGAGCAGGGCTATTCCATTAGTTTGTCATGGGGGTCAGTTCATGAAAAGCATCCTAAATGAGGGGCCGGAGAGATATGACTTGCAATATAAGTGATGACACAACAGCTATAAGAGCCCATATGCTGTATTTGTGCTCCTTAAGACACCCACGTTGGCTGTTTCTACATTAAAATGTTAATATATTGTATTGTGAAACTACATAACATCACTGCACTGTACACTGTGGCTTTTCTTACACACATATTCAAATGTTGTATTTCAGACACAATCATATGTGTGTTTTAAACTGTGTAACAATTATGGATGCAATGATTCTAGATTGTGGTTGTACAGTTATAGTCTGAAGAATAATCATGGGTTCACGGTTATCACCATTATTATGCATTTATTCAATTTAAAACACGACTAGTTTAGAAAATCAGAAGAAAACTGCTGATATTTTACAGTGTTGTTTATTGCTGCTCAGTAACCAAATACAGCACAGAATATTAATAAAACACAAACAATAGTCCATTTGTCTCTTTAGACCTATAAATAAATGAAAAGGTTTTTGATTTAAACACGAGTGATGATTTTACACTAAAAATAAATGACAGAACAATGAATAAATACATAAAAATAAGAAGAAATAAAAAGTAGTATTAGTCTAATGTTAATTTAAGCTTTATATTAGCTAAGAATTTAAATGATCTGCTGTTATCATCTGCGTTCATACATAATCATCATTTTAATCATTCGTAATAATTCGTCTAATGTATCTTTTGTTTACATTGCACTGAAAGCCACGCACAACTCTAATATCTACTGTGTGCGCCTGGAAAGAGAGAGTGCGTCGTCTGCTTGCAGCCATGCACTCACCGCTCCTATATGTATATATGACAATATGCGCACATCTCCATAATAATGAACATGTGTGCGGAAAAGACGCAATATGTGAACGGCCTGCTGCTATAGTTAATCCAGTGTGCGTGAGTATTAGCCCCGGTAAGAGCTCAGAACTTTAAAGGGCCATGAAACCCCCCTGTCTCAGCAGGGTGTTTTCACACCTCTAGTTTGAAAAAAGTCAGGAAAGTGGGCGTGTCCAGCTCTGGGAGTGTGGGAGTGTCAGGGGAGGGAAAGAGGGTAGGATTTGCATAACACACAAACACACAGAGGCTGATTTGATACCGCACGGCGAATGAGAGAAAAAACATCCTCCGCATTTCTCTGTAACTTATGTACTCGGTAGGTAGCGTCAGAAAGCCGTGTGTGTATAGACTATCCTGTCACAAAATGCGGCGAAAATCCTGCACGACGGGAATAGTTTGTGTTAACATGTTTACACTCGGAGAGCAGCATTAGCGGATCTTTCAGTCTATAATACTATAATATTGCAGTGATATTAACATACTGTAAACTTAGTAACTCAATCATTTTGACTATGGTATGTCTTTAAAAACTGAAAGAGCACTGCTGACCACTGCAAACACTTACCAAATCTGTAAACAGACAAACAAACTGGAGCTGTGTCTTTTTATTAAAGGAGACGAGCGGCAAATCCGGATTTCACCATTTCCAGATGTGAAAAGCTCTCGGGTAAAAATGTTCCTTACAAACGCGTTTCTGTCGCGTGCACTGTAATCCACACGTGAGTCCAGCAGCTCTCTCATAGAGGGAAAATGAAAACAAAACCTTCGTTGCAGCACACTAATAAACGCAACACCGACGACTCGTGTCTCCAAATTCTAGTTCTTTTACTTGTTTTGGCAACACAACGTGGCGTCTCTCTGCCGTCTGAACAGTGTAAACAGGTAAACAGTCTCCGGAGCTATCATGCATATTAATGAAGTTTCACGTCATACACAATAGAGCGCTGATTGGTTTGAAGCACGTCTTTCTCATGAATTAATGCCGCACACTCAGAGACGTCACAATGTTCTGGAAAGGACAGACAGCCACTCTCCAGGCTGGATTTACACCTCAGTATCTCATGGCCGTGACGCAGCTTCAAAAATTCATTTCAAACTGGAAGAATGAATTTGCTCAAAATAACCAAAAACAACCAATTTTCCCTTTTTAGTGCAATATATGAGTCCTAATAGTGTTTATAGCAGCGTGGGACACACATATGACTGTCAACAGCTCAGCACATGTGTTGTGGTGTTTCGTGACCCTTTAAATTAGCACACAGTGGCATAACTTTGTTTAGTTGCAGCAGTTTTGTTCCGTGCAACAGAAACGAAGCCTTTACGATTAATAAACTGGAATGAATTAAAGCGCGGTTAATAGTGAAATCGGCTAATCTAACGATATCAGTGCATCGTACAAAAGGCCTTTTCTACACTCATATCCAAATGTTTTCTGCTGTTGCGCCACTCTCTTAATGTCAGGTGACTCGCGCTTTGTGCAGCCTTCAACTGCAGCTCGTGCTGTATTGAACAGACGCACGTCACTTCATCACTATAGCGGCCGTTTTTCTACTGAACTAGCTTGATTTTTGATGTCTTGGTCACACTATTTGAAGGGCCGGAACAAATAGCCTCAGAGGCCAAGTTCAGCCTGCAGGCCGCCAATTGAATAGCACCAAGTCTATCCAGGGTTCATACACAATTTTACTACTAAAACTCTTAGTCCAAGACTTTCAAGTAAATTTTCATGACCTGATGTTTTATGCAATGTCTACATATGGGTGGTAAAAAACAATACATGTTCAAATTTATTACAGCATATCGTAAAACACAACAATCTATTTAGCTTCAATTCAAATTTATTCATTCATTTATTCCTTTTCTCTTCAGCTTAGTCCCTTTATTAATCTGAAGTCGCCACAGCGGAATGAACCGCCTATTTATCCAGAATATGCTTAACGCAGCGGAGGCCCTTCCAGCCGCAACCCATCACTGGGAAACATCCAGCCATACACACTTATTCACACTCATACACTACAGACAATTTTAGCTTACTCAATTCCCCTATAAGCGCATGTGTTTGGACTGTGAGGGAAACCGGAGCACCCGGAGGAAACCCACACCAACACGGGGAGAACATGCAAACTCCACACAGAAACACCAACTGACCCAGCCGGGACTCAAACCAGCGACCTTCTTACTGTGAGGCGATTATGCTACCCACTGCACCACCATGACGCCCAATTTATATTTCTGTCTATGTAAAATTGATTAAGATAATGTTTACACTGCACTAATAATGTGAGAGTATGTGACTGGCCAAGGACAGAAAAGAAGTAAAGACAGCTAACCTATATTTAAGTATACAGATATCTCTTTTCCATGACTTCTGTTTTTCCAAAACTTTTCCAGGCCTGGAAAATGCCATGTCAGATTTGCATGACTTTTTCAGGTTTTCCATGACCGTATGAACCCTGTTGATATGTTTATGCTATGGTTTGGGAGTAATTTTTCGCCCATTTACCTCTACATTTCTCCACTGATAAAGGAACACTGATAAATTGCATAATATTTTACATTTTTATCAAAACTATTCTCTTTAATGTTCAATTTAAATTGTTTTAGAGGCACAATCTTGTTGGTTAAAAAAAAACTATTATGGTTAGAGTTTTAGAAATAACCACAAATGTCCAGCAGAGGGCCATGAAGAGCCATTCAGATAAAGGAGATCTATTCTGCCCCTTTATTCACGCTGTAAATGCGTCTCTGCTGTGTCTAGAATGTGTGTGTTTGAGCTGATAATATCACACACATAATGTTCTCCAGCTCTCTGAAACTGACCCTTTCAGGCTTTGATCCTAATTGTGGTGTTTTGGTGACTGTCGCTTTAAATGCAAATGAGATTGAGCTCTTTTTAGAAGAGGGCGGAGCTACAGACGGCTGTGCATCATCATAGCGACAGATGTGAAACAGACTGACCTCGAAGGTGTGGTCGAGCCTGTAGACGGGTGAGGAGTTCATGGCGCTCACCACCTCCAGCACACCATTGAAGTTGTTGAGCTCCTGAAAGACCTGCAGGATCTCGATGATACGCGACACCACTGACACACGCTCCTCCACATTCTCTGTTTCCACTATACACCTGCAGACAGACAGAGAAACAGTTATACACACACACACACACACACACACACGCAGACAGACAGACAGTGTCGTACTTCTCCAGCCAGAGTGTGAGGTTGGTGGTGTGTCTGATCATCCTCAGCAGGTTTGGAGAGTTGATCTCTTTATCTTCTTTAGTCCAGACGCTTCCCACCAGCTCTGACGGCTGCACCGCCCTGAGGAGAAACACACACACACTTACTTTTAGAACTACACACACACACTACCACTATACCTCACTGTTATGATACATTTGGAGTGTGTAATACAGATGTGTGAGTGTATTTCTGTCTGTGTATGTGTATGTGTGGGTCTGTCTGTTGGCTGTCTGTTGTGTGTACATGCGTGCGCATGTGTGTGTGTGTGTGTGCGCTTTGGTTTGGTTTTAGTTTTGGGAGACGGGTGCGCAGTGCAAAACGGACTCATGGGAAACTAAGCTGAGCTGGTGACCTTGGGTACGACGCTCACTGCCTGTTCCCACAGAGGTGAAGGGAAGTGTGTGTGTGTGTGTGTGTGTGTGTGTGTGTGTGTCACAGCTGGACGCTCTATTGTGTTAAACTGCCCCATTTTCTGTGCAGTCAGTTGCCATCGGAGCAGAAAATAAAAATACAAACAGGAAGTCCAGCCTTTTCCCTTATAAAGACACAAAGCCACATTAAAATAGAAGCAGCAGCCGAGAATACTGGACTGAGAAAGCACCGGCTCCGTCACATAAACGCCTACTGCCAGCTAGTGTTCAGATGAGTTACTGCAGAGCAACACACACAGCAGCAGGAGGAGAAATGCAGGACTACACACAAGACCACGCCGATCACTCCACACAGAAGAGTAAACCAGGCTTGAGGTAGTGTGTCCCACAGTGTGCACACTCCTCTGTTACACATGTGCTTTTTCTTCACTAAAATAGTGCCGACTTTAGGATGCAGCATGAATGTGTGAAATGGGATGCAGCCGTGTCTCACCTGTAGAAGTGTGACTCCAGCAGTTAAACACACAGTGGGTCTCACCTGTAGAAGTCAGACTCCAGCAGTGTGAGCTGGCGGGCGATCTCGATGGGGTGGAGGGTCATCAGGTCGAACTGCTCCACCTGTCCAGCTCTGCACAGGTGCCACTCGATGGCGGGCGGAGAGCTCTCGAAGGTGATGTTGTGGCTGGAGCCGCTGGCCTGCGCCTGCTTCTTCCTCTGGATGATCTTCGTGATGGACTCCACCCACTTCCTCATGGCTTTACCTGCACACACACACAGATGTTGATGAGTGCTGCCATAACCATATTTCTTATGATATTACATTATTTATATGAGATTTCCCTCCAACACGCGGTTCACATTAGCCATGTCTTAAATCATTTATTTAGTTAAGATAAAAATCGGGGGGTCACGACCGCCTCACAGCAAGAAGGTCTCTGGTTTGAGTCCCGGCTGGGTCAGTTGGTGTTTCTGTGTGGAGTTTGCATGTTCTCCCCGTGTTGGTGTGGGTTTCCTCTGGGTGCTCTGGTTTCCCCCACAGTCCAAACACATGCACTATAGGGGAATTGATCAACTAAACTGGCCGTAGTGTATGAGAGTGTATGGGTGTTTCCCAGCGATGGGTTGCAGCTGGAAGGGGATCCGCTGTGTAAAACATATGCTGGAATAGTTGTCGGTTCATTCTGCTGTGGCGACCGCTGATTAATAAAGGGACTAAAGTGAAAAGAAAATGAATGAATGAATGAAATAAACAGGGAACATGTATTTTCCAGATCTGATTAATTCAGATTGCATGTGTGGAGTGTGTGTGTATATGTGGAGTGTGTGTGTATGTGTGGAGTGTGTGTGTATATGTGGAGCGTGTGTGTACATGTGGAGTGTGTGTACGTGTGTGTGTACCTCTGACAGTGCCGATGAACTCCTCCAGTCTCCGCAGCAGCTGAGCGTCTCTCTCAAAGTCATAGAAATGATGCTCCACCCAGTGCCGACACACATTCAACACCCTGAACACACACACACAGCATGTACACATACACACACACACATACACAGAGATCAGCGAGACATCTGTAGTGCACTCAGTAGTGTGTGTACATGTTTGTGTATGTGTGATAAATGTGTGTGTTTGTGCAGTGTTTGTGAATGTACATGTGTGGGGATGTTGGTGTGTGAGCGAGTGAATGTGTGTGTGCGTGTGTGTGTATATTTGTGCATTCGTGTGTTGTGCATTTATCCTCAAGTCTGTGTGGTGTGTGTGTGTGAATATGTGATTATGTGTCTATATACATGTATGTGTACACTTGTGTATAGATGTGTGTGCATATATGTACATATATATATACACATAGTGTGTGTGTGTGTGTGTGTGTGTGTGTGTGTACCTGAGCTGTACGGGCTGCACGAACTCCTTGCGGAAGCGTTTGAGTTCTGCACTCAGCGGCTGATCTCCGTTCTCCAGCGCCATCTGATCCGCTTCTGTGGGCTTGGGTTCTGGAATCTCAAACCTGGAACAGCAGAGCAACATCAGCATCAGCATGCACACACACATGCACGCACACACAGACACACACACCTCTCGATGAGCAGGTCCAGCAGCTCCTGAGGTTTGCAGAACGAGCGGTACGTGGTCAGAAACGTCCGCACGAAATTAGGATCTGAAACAGACACAAACACACAGCTTGACTAAACCTGAAGACTGCGTTCATCCATTATTAACCTTTAAATCACTGCAAACACACACACACACACACACAGACTCCAGCTTGAGACTCACACAGGTACACACAGAAATGTGTAAATAATTACTTGTTATAATACACCTATAGTTTGTGTGTGTGTGTGTGTGTGTGTGTGTGTGTGTGTGTGTGTGTGTCTGTGAGAGATCGAGTGCGTGAGTGTGATTGAGTGAGTTAAGCCCATCTCACACCGGATGCGCCGCTCAGCGCTGCGACACGGCGCGCACATGACAGTTGAAAGTATCGCACACCAGACGCGCACATTTGCAGGCTATTTAAAACGAAACTAATCAGATGGCGCTCTGTGGCGCGGCAGAATTCTGAACAGTGTCCTGAGTCGTGGCTGGGCGCCGCGGACAGCCGCCGACAGCCGCCGACTTGCGGCGCCGGTGTGTGTACTCTAATTGAAATCTATTTTTAGAATTCTGAAATGCGTGGCGCTGCGCGGCGCGCCGCTGAGCGGCGCATCCGGTGTGTGACGGGCTTTAAAGCTGGATTTATACTTTCGCCTGGCGCCGCATCGCGCACCTCCGCTGGCTGCGCGCGCACCTCGCGAAACGGACGAGGCTTTTATACTTGCCGCGTTCGCCGTTGTGATATTCTTTAAAACGACAGGGGGCGGTCAAAAGTAACTGACCGTAAAGTCAGACAGATAAACAGAGAAGTAGAAAGTTTCCGGAACTACGTCATATCATTAATATCGTTCAAGATTTTTAAACGAATTATTTTTATTGTTTTTATAAATTATTTTAATGATTATAAGGATTTTTATAACCATTCAAGGTTTGTTTTAATCAAACTTTGATGCATCACTTGCTTTTGTTCATATCTCGGACAGTTTTACCTATCAAAGTTTATTAAAATATCAATGAGGAGAGAAATGGGTTGCTCTACAAATATATTTCTAATATGGCAAGAATAAAAGCCAAAAAAAAGCACACTTACTTAAAAATACAGATGTTTTTTTTAGATTTAGCCCGCTCCCCAATTCACACATTATGTCTGGCTAGTTTCTGTCCTCTTATGATGCTAAAAAGGCATTAATAGTCCAAACATTTCCTGACCATTATCACCAATAAAGCCTAGAAAAACAGGCCATCAGTATATTGTAAACTGATAGGTTCAAATATTCTTTCCCTGTTATCAAAGAAATAATTTGATCCTTAATTATAGTTTTGTAATTATTAAATTGTTTTAAATTCAAAATTGTAATATATACATCAGTGTAAAACCTATAAATGGTGGAAAAACATATTTCTGTAATTGTGTAGCTGGGTTTCCACTTTTGCCATGTCCTCTTTTGGCTTTAACAGACTCATCCCTCAGTTTTCCAAAAAAATTTAACAAAAACTTTCCTCCTTTCCCACTGCTGTTGCAATTTCTTGCCAAAAATTATTGTTCATCAGGTTATCTCTATCATCACGGATCATAGAGATGTGTGTACAGTCATACTGTTTCAGACTAAATCTCTTCATATTCAACTCAAACCAAACGCGGCGCCGCACGCACTGTTTTACATATTAAAGTTTATTAAAATATTATGGACAACAGAATATGGGCTCCTCTACAAATATATTTTTATTATGGCAAGAATAAAAGCAAAAAAATAAAAAATAAAAAAAAATAAATAAGCACACTTAAAAATACAGATGCTTTTTTAGATTTAGCCCGCTCCATATTCACACATTACTGTCTGGCTAGTTTCTTTCCTCTTCTTATGCTAAAAAGGCATAATAGTCAACATTCCTGAGCATTATCACCAATAAAGCCTAGAAAGACAGGCAATAGTATATTCTAAACCGTTCAAATATTATTTTCCAGTTATCAAAGAAATTATTTGTTCTTATAGTTTTGTAATTATTAAATAGTTTTAAATTTAAAATTGTAACATATACCTACATCAGTGTAAAACCTATGACTGGTGGAAAAACATATTTCGGTAATTGTGTAACTGCTACTGAACTTTTGCCATGGCCTCTTTTGGCTTTAATAAATTTATCCTTCAGGTTTTTAACAAAACTTCCCTCCTTTCCCACGTCTGTTGCAATTTCTAGCGAAGAATTATTGATCATCGGGTTAACTCTATGATCACGGATCATAAAGATGTCTGTACAGGTGTACCTGTTTCAGACAAAATGTCTTCAAAGTGGTTCATTTCAACTCAAACCAGACGCGGCGCCGCGCGCACTGTTCGCTTGGGTCTCAAAAAATGCCGTGCGCACCGCCAGCCGAAATGATGGCGCGCGCACTCAAAGCGAACATCCGCAAACTCCGCGATGACGTCAGATTCTCCGCGCGCACTCAAGCGAACTAGCGGACGCGTCGAGTATAAACAAGGCTTTAGGGTGTACTCACACTAGGTCAAAGACTATAGAATACAGCAGACGTGTCACTCGTATCTTTTTGAATGGGGAAAGTGTAACTGTCAATATAGTGAATAAAGCCCCGCCTACTAGTACAGAGCCAATCATTGATCGCTATAGACTGACGATACTCTGTGGGAGGGGCTTGGACCAGGCGTGAGTTTCTGCAGATTTTGTGTGATCTGGATGTTTGGAAATGAAACTAAAGGCACAGATGCTGTTTAATTTTATTGGTGATTCCTAATATGAAATGTAATGGTAAGCTTGGCAAGCAGTTTTGCAGAATGTGATGTTTCCCGATTCAGACAGGATGCCCGAACGTACTGCCTGAGAGGCGTTTCAGAGATGGCTGCCAAGTGAAATGACTTGCCTTAAAGGCACTTTGACTAGGTATGGTTATCTTGAACCGTGCTCAGGTGTGATTGTCCCCCCTCCCCACCTTCTGAACCTGAGCAAGCTTCCGTCAGTGATGATGCTCTGTTCAGTATAACGCTCAGCTCAGTGGACACTGCTGTAGTTCTGTTGTTTTGTATTATTTATGTGGTTTGTGGTTTGATCTTCTGCTGAACAGATCCAGCACTGTTGATGCTCATGATGGCCTGTTTCCACTGAGTGGTACTGGCTTGCATGGTTCTGTAGAGCTGCGCATCGATGGATTTGCTCTTCAGTGTTTGGACTCTCAGTAGTGATTATTAACCCACACTGAACTGAGCTAAACTGAACTAAACTTAATCTCTGAAACTGAACTGACACTGTTTACATTCTACATTGTATAAGCGCTATACAAATAAAGATGAATTGAATTTGGTATGCTTTTATGGCCATTTTCACTGTCAAAAAGCGAACCGTACCGTACCACTTTTTGGGTACTCTTTCCAAAGGGTACCTAGCACAACAAAAGGGTACCAAAAGGTGGAGCGGGACGCACAGCTGAACACTATTGGTTTATAGCAGAGGTGTCCAAACTCGGTCCTGGAGGGCCGGTGTCCTGCTGAGTTTAGCTCCAACTTGCTTCAACACACCTGCAGGAAGTTTCTAGTACATCTAGTAAGAGCTTGATTAGGGTTGGAGCTAAACTCTCCTGGACACTGGCCCTCCAGGACCGAGTTTGGACACCCCTGGTTTACAGAGAAACGTCACTCGCTTGTGCACAAGCCAGGAGAATGAAAACAGGAAAAACACAGCCGAGACATTACACTGTAATAATATATACATACAGTATAATACCAAGCCATGGTCGACCAGAGCTCAAACAAACCTCGTCGTCGTCTTGATGAACAGCCACAAAGCCAAGAAGAAGACCTGAATCTACCACGTGTCCCATAATTGTTTACAAGGCCGTCTAAAGCACGAGCGGTTTCACTTTCTCCAGAGAGCTCGCAGCACGTCTACTGTATATTTGATATAACGAACTTCTTGAGCTGATGATACTAACGTGTGCTTCTGCGAAGCGAAGAGCTTCTGACACTCCATCCTTACAGAAACAAACGTGAGAGTGAAGCGCGAAAAAACAAAGGAGCAAATGATTCTTTCAGCAGCCTAAAGGCCCGTGCACACCGAGACGTTTTTTGCTCATGTTTTCCATCGACGTTTAACGCCTCGTGACTAAATAAAGGGCGTCAATGTGATCGTGCACACCAACGTGCAAAACAGCAGGCGCAAAAGAGTCACTTTTAAGGAAACGCCTCATGCTCGTTTTTTTGTTTTGACGCGCCGTGTCAAAACCTTCTCCACCAATCAGATTGGCACTTTTGTTCACGTGCACGGAGCTGCTGAAGTTACAGTAAACAGCACTTGGAGGCGCTCAAGCGCAACACTGTCAATGCGAGCGCACACTGAAGAAGATGCCCAGAGGCGATATGAACGTGGAGCTGCTTACTGCACTGCTGAACAATCATCATTTATCATCGCTAGAGCTGGAGCTGCTGCTTCAACCATCAATAACAACAAGCGTGTCAACTTTGTCTTCCTCTGTGTTACAAGCAGGTGTCAGAAGCTTACAGTTGTGTAGCCCCATCTAACGTCAAGGAGTGATTTTGCATACTCTTCTGCTCGACGCCTGTGAAAATCGCTTTGGTTTGAATCCGGAAAAACTTCCTGAACAACGCTGACGATAAACGCAAACGAAAAGTGTCCTGGTGTGTACGAGCCTTAAAAGATGAACACACTGCTAGTCCTGTCACAATAATCAATATATCGACTAATCGCACAATATATGGACATAACCTCAATAATTTTTGGTGATGCAATATATATCGCCCGAACATAAAAACCAATTCCAGCAACATTTTAGCCCAGAATATGTGTTTTCACATTTTGATTCCAACGCCTAATTATTTAATTATTAAAATGACTATAATTAAATGAAATATTCTTAAGAATAAAATATTAAGAGAAGTGTACTTGCATTGTGATGATATTGTATTGTCATTCTGGCATTATATAATGAGTGGCATAAAATTGTCTTAAAATGACAATAATATCGTTTATCGCAATATATTTTGATGCAATATATCGTACGACAAAAAATAGATATCGTGACAGGCCTACACACTGCCATGTTTAACTATTATCATCAGCTTCTGGACTATTATGAACTGGGAATGAGGGAATGACTCTCTAACAGAGGCTCCATGTGCTGCTGAAGATTACACACACAGATGAGAGCTCTGCTCTGACTCTGGGCTATATTTCCTGTTGATTTTGAACTCAAATAAGGACTAAATGTCTGCTGTGTGTAGTTTATCTGTAATTGGTCACATATCGGGGACTGTAAGGGGCTGTGTGTGTTCATATATGCTCATTTATTTATTTATTTATTTTATATAATCGCAGACGTTACAGTAGGCTATTTCACACTGTCATTGATCTGCAGTTATCATCAGATCATGTTGATATAAAGGTTAGTAATGAACATTTATACAGTGTTTATGTGTATAAAGCATCTGTGTTGTGAGAAGTGCTGCTCATATGATATGTGAGCGACCCGTAGAGCTGCACGATTAATCGAAAAAAGATCGCGATCTCGATTCGACCCCCTAGACGATCTTAATCCAGCATTTTACGATTCTGCCAATCATATTTTCAAATTCAGGAGAGAAGCAAAGGCGGCCGCACAAGCCTTCTCATTGTTTTACATATGTTGCACAGCAACATGGACACCTCCAAATGATGTTAAAAGGGTCACATACTGTATCTATAAGTTATAGTTCACATAAAAATGTCATTTTTGTCTTCATGTAATGATGTATTTGCGGCCACGAAATCACACGTGATGTGAGCTGCTGATCGTGAGCTGTTACCACAGAGAGGGCGGGCGCGCGCCCTACTAATGATAGATTCACGCGCTACTTTAGTAGACAGAACTTGCATAGGCTGTGAATAACAGGTAATAAAGTTGTAATTAGGCATGGGCCGGTATAAGATTCTGACGGTATGATAACCTTGGATAAAAATATCACGGTATCACGGTATTGTGATTACTGCTCTAAAATATATTCTTTTTAAATGTCTGGGTAAAAAACTAAAAGTTTTTTCCCCTTTGAACACAATAGATTTTATTTTGAGAAACATTTATAATATTTTGGAGCAGTAAACGTATCAGGCTAAATAATGAACATGAATCATTGACCTCTGCTGTCTTCATTAGTTTCAAAAACACACATTTAAAATGGCGTCTTTGGATCTCTTTTCTGCTGGAGATGCTGTTGTTAAAAAAAATGTAAAAAAAAAATCATACACATACCTTAGAAACGGTATTAGAGAACATTTTGGCGGTATGATAACCTTGACTTTTCCAAACCGCGGTATACCTTGAAAACGGTTATCGTCCCATGCCTAGTTGTAAATAACATTCAGTTTGTGGCACAGAGTGATCGTTTGGGAGGGAAGTATGAACAGCACTTAGCAGTGAAAATGAAACCAAAAGCACGCTCAGCATTTAAATAATCATATCACATTTTACAGTTATGATTACCACAAGCATGTATATATGTTTTTCTCTCATAGCGAA
>CAIGQS010000527.1:0-2500 GCA_903798195.1 Danio kyathit | reverse complement strand
TAAATAATAATAATAATAATAATAATAATAATAATAATAATAATAATAATATGGCCAATAAAAATTATAAATAATAATAATAATAATAATATAATAATAATAATAATAATAATAATAATAATAACATTGATATTAAGGACAACAATAATAATAATATAATTAATAATAATTAATAGTAGTAGTGATGTTAGTGTCAGTGGTGAGTGTTGACTGACCGGCGTACATGTGGAAGGTCAGCCTCTCGATCAGCTTCAGCACGGTTCCGGCTTTGATGATGGGGATGCCGGATTTGGACTGCACGTTCTCCTCGAACACCACGTTCTCCTCAGAGTCGGGTTCTGCGAATCGGTACAGCTGAGCTCCAGGCAGCCGCATCTGCTCCTCCTTCTCCTCCTGCAGCATGGCGGTGTCCAGCATGCGTTCCAGCGTGGAGCGATACTGCAGCGAGATCAGCGCCGCCATCCAGCCGTTCTTCTCCTCCGCAGACTTCGCTGAGAACACCACACTGTTCCCGTCCTTCAGGATGATCTCGAACGCGTGCCGGTACTCACCCTCCTTATCGTCCTTATCATTGATCTGGACCTGCAGGAGATGAAAAACAACATCAGCGTCCACTGAAGTCAATACATTATTATGGATTACTTACATTTTTCTTTAAAGATCTCGTGACTGAAATGCAACAGAAAAAGCCAATCACACACACACACACATACATATATATATATATACAGGGGTTGGAGAGTGAAACTGAAGCTGTGGTCAGTGTAGTGGTGTAGGTGCTCTGTCTGCATGTCTCCTCCTGCTGTTCACTCTTCACTGATCTTCAGTCCAGCAGTAGAGCAGAGTGTGAAGGCTTCATCAGCAGAGGAACAGCACAGTTCTGCTCCAATACTGCACACAACACAGCATTATGGGGATACAGCAGAGTGCAGAAGAGTGTTGCTGCGCATCTGTGAGCGAGACAGCAAGTGTGTGTGATGATGAAGAGCCGCAGTGTCCAGAGTAATGTCAGCAAACCACCAAGAAGAGAAGCACATCCAGCAGGAGGAGCTGTGGAGGCCAGAGGAAGCTGTCTGAAAGAGACGTCCGGCTGATTTACCCAGAACACATCAGAGCTCAGCGGCCCGACTCACTGCAGAATGACATGTGCAGCTCGACTCTCCTGTTTCCAGCAGAACTGTTGCTCTGGAGCTCCACAGGGTCAATATACATGACCCAAACCTCTGCTCACTCCTGCCGATGCCAAACGCCGGTCTCAGTGGAGCAGCAGTGGAGATCTGGAGCTGTGGAGCATGTGGAGCATGTACTGTTCTCTGATGAGGCCACCTTCACCGTCTGTCCCACATCCGGGAGAGTTACGGTGTGGAGAAGCCCCAAAGAAGCGGAACACCCAGACTGCTGATGCCCAGAGTCAAGCATGGGGGGTCAGTGATGATTTAGGCTCAATATCATGGCATTCCCTAGGCCCAACACTAGTGCTAGATGAATGCTGGGTCACTACCAAGAACTACCCAACTATTCTGGAGGTCCATGTGACCCAAACATTGTATCCTGTATCAGGATGATAATGCAGCGACACACACAGCAGGACTGGAGACAGAGTGGTCTGATAAACATGACAGTGAAGTTGAACATCTCCCATGGCCTGCACAGTACCCAGACCTAAACATTATTGAGCACTTTGGGGTGTTTCAGAGGAGGGAATCAGTAAAGGTTTTCCTCCAGCAGCATCAGTAGTGACCTGAACACTATTCTGAAGAAGAACAGCTCAGAATCCCTCTGGCCGCTGTGCAGGACTCCTGTCTGTCAATCACAACACTGAGGAGGAGGAGCTACAGCAGCTGATAATTATTGTGCTCAAAAACCAACATATGTGTGTGCGTGTGTGTGTGTGTGTATGTGTGTGTGTGCTGACCTTCCTCATGAAGAACTTCTCCTTGAGCCGGTACTCTGCGGCGCTGGCTCCAGGCAGGCGGGGCTGGCCGTGGTTGGACTTGCAGCAGATCATGAGGCCGTCGAACAGGAAGATGTGGCGCTCGTGTTTGGCGCCGACGCGGGTCAGCGTTCCCTCCATGATGAACTCGTTGCAGCACTGCCCGATGTCTTTGCCCTCCCAGCCGTCGATGTTCCTCTGGATCTCATTCATCTTCTTGATGGCCAGATGTTTGCCCTTCATCTGCTGACTGTAGAAGCGGCACGCAGACTCGCTGCACGCACACACACACACACACACACACACACACACACACACACACACACACACACACACAAATCAACTTAAATCAAAAATTACACTGAATCAAATCAACAACGAACCAAATCAACACTCAACTAAACTGAATCAACACTGAATCAAATGAACATTAAACCAAATCAACACTCAACTAAACTGAATCAACACTGAATCAAATGAACATTAAACCAAATCAACACTCAACTAAACTGAATCAACACTGAATCAAATGAACATTAAACCAAATCAACACGCAACTAAACTGAA
>CAIGQS010000526.1:0-25092 GCA_903798195.1 Danio kyathit | reverse complement strand
GGGTCTTTTAAAGAATTACTGAAATGCTTTATTTGACCCACATGCATCTTTGTCTAAAGTAGCATATGGGCATTTGCGTCTATTAAAGCTCTAAAGGGTTTATCATGGTGTCAAACGCTGTAAACGCTTTCGTTTCTGGCTTGCACAGACTGAACTCAAGCTATAAAAATATATATAGTTTTTATTTGTATGATTGTTCATATGTGCTTTACACTAAACATGTGCCCTCTAGAATGGTAAAGCATGAGATCCTACTACATACTCAAATCCACATAGGAAAAATAAAAAATCCTAACAAAAGATTAAAAGGTATTTTTAATAAAGGGAACCAGCTGGTACCAATAACAATTTACAAAATAATGACTACAATACTACATGTATGTTTTGTTTACATATATATAGTAACTACACGTTACTTTTTTTATCAGTACAGAGTATCAGTAACCTATACTATTGTCACCACTGTGTTTGTAAAGACCCTAAACATCTTAAATCACACACTCATTAGATCAATTTCTGTTTATATGGAGTTCTGAACACTGATCCTGGCGTTTATAGCTGGTCACTCGGGCCACAGAGTTCATGGACTACTTATGGTGTTAAAATAAGACGATTTCGCTCTATCCTGACTAATGAGCTGAAAACCGCAGTCAGGAGAAATGTGTCAAGTGTGTGTGTTTGGAGGAGGTTCATTCATCCATTTCCAGGAAAATCTGAGGCTTAAGACTACAGAACTCTGTGTGCAGAGGTTGAGCCAGTTAAATGATCAGACACTACAATTCGGTTTCTGTTCCATTAATATGATGAATATTCAGAACTAAAACACACACACCGGTAACAATACCAAAAGTTTCCTTTGAGATCCACATTCAGATCTTCACATTGCATTTCAGTTAAATCTAAAAATGACGTTTGATCTTTTACTTGGATTATTAAAGAGGTCCAACCATATCGTTTTTTTACATGTAAATGTAACAAGTGTCCCCAAAATTAAGTTCCAACTCAAAGATTACTTATTATACCATGCTGTGTGAACAAAATTACACCTTTTGTATGTGCGTCTCTTTAAATGCAAATGAGATTCTGCTGCTCCCACCCTCTTTTCCAGAAGAGGGCGGAGCCTTTACATTACTTGTGCTTTAGTAACTCCACCAACCAACCAAACAAACAAAACAATTTGCAGGAACTTCAAAGCCACGTCAATTTAAATATCTGATATGTGGTTGTCTGAACTCACAGACATGAATTTCCCGAAAAAGTTGACTGTCAGATGGCGTAAAGCACAAATATTAAATTAAGTTCGTCAAATACACACAAGGCTCTGTCAACAGCAGACAAAATCAAGTTCACATGATGTTGATTCTGTCTGTAAATGTAAATAATCACATGTGATTTTTATATTAGGTTGGTAACAGTGTAATGACGATGCTATTAAAGCAACATTATTTAAATCTAGAAAACTACGACATACGTTCACAAAAGAAATTCAGGACTACAATTGAGAAGTTTGACAGAGTTGAGAAACAGTGCTTGCAGATATAGATCTTAAACATTAAGCACTAAAGCAAGTGCAAAAAAAGCATCATAGGACCCATATGAAGTAGCAACATAAATATTTAACTAATGCCTGTTTATCATTTGAAGCATATAATTGATCGAAATGTAAGTGTGATCACTTTTGTAGGCAGATGTCTTTCTAGCTACAGTAGTTTTAATTATTTTGATGTAAACATTCCCTTTCTGTTAATCTGGTCATGACACTGAAGTTGAACTTTACACAGGCATGATCAGCATGCGGTTTTATCACACTAGACTCATCTTAACACATAAAAGTCTTGTGAGCAGTGTGTATTTTAAGGTTCATGCGTAACCTGTTTAGCTTCATTGCAAATTCATTTTTTTTTTCTTGTTTTCATTATTTTCTCTAGACATCATGCCACAAATACTGAGCTTAACTTTGTTGATGCTTTAATGTCTCTCTGCTTTGGTCTAAATCGCTCTGAGAAATACAGAACAATCAGAAAGCAACAGTGCCACCTAGTGAAGCTGTCTTTAAACACACTTTCTGTTCATTCTGTCACATACAAAATAAAAATGCTAAAAATAAATAAAAATGCTAATAAAGGCCACTGAGTCTCGAGATCTGTTTGCTAATATCAATATATTAACATATCTGTATAAAACTTGGCTTTAAAAAAATCATAAAGCATCACACACACACAAACGTACAGTTATAAAGTGTGTTAAGTTGTCTCCAACAAGGCACAAGCATCAGTTCAAGTGTTCATATGAATTGTGATGTTATATTTGTGCTATTTGGAAAGCACTCACTGGCAAAGCTGCTTTTGTAATGCAGAAATGTTTGGGCCGTGTCTTTGGCTGGCAATTCTTTGGTCATAAAGTATTAATTCCCCCAAAAAATCCTTTATGTTTGTTGTATGGCAGGTTACGATTAATTGTTCCTCTGGTATCTCAGTGTGCATGAAAAACATGAGTGTTATTTCCCTTCAAAATCTCTTTCAGTCAATCCCCCTCCATCTCAACACTGACCTCGAGCTCCTAAATCAGCGAATAACCGTTTCCTCCAGTCCAGCGATTGTTCGACACGTTGCCTGATTATTGCTGCTATATATCAGAGTCTGGAGAGTTTTCCTCAGTCCCGATGAATTGTGGGCTTATGGTCCCGTATGAATGACTAGGGCTGCACTCATCTGAAGACTCAAACGATGCATCAGGGTTCAACACTTGGGAAGATAAACCTATGTAAAAGTTCAAAAGAAGGAAAGTTGGTCATTTTGAAATCTATCAGAAATGAAAACAAGATGTGTGATGCTTTGCATTTTACAAAGTGTGAACTTGCCAATCCGGATGAGCTCTCTGAAACTCTATCAGCATCTTCATCTTCCTCTTTAACCTGAATGACACAGATAGATATACTGTACACTTAAAAAATGACATTTGCAGCATGTCCAAACGACTTATTTAAATTAAGCTGAAACAACACAACTCTTGAGGTTTTTTAGGGGACAACTTAATTGTTTCATGTTCAATCTACTTACATTCCTAAAAACTACTAAAATAACTTAATTCCTTCATGTTGTCCCAACATAAATGGATTATGTGGAACCCAGCATTTTTTACTGTCTATAATTACTTTATGCATTCAGAAAATGTTTATATGCAAAGTGACTTACATTAGGCAAAGGACCAATAAGGGTTATTACAGTTACTAAAAGTAAAACCATACAAAACTGTTAAGTGAAATTAGGACTGAGCGATATGGCAAAACCGCAATCTCTATAATTACTTTCCATATTGAACGATAATAATATATATTTTTATATAAGTTGTTAATGCTTCCAAATTTAAAAAGAGTACCCCAAAAATGACAGGGTCTGCATAACATTTTCAGCCGATATATTTTCAAGAGTTCACACTTAGATAATGCTCAACTGAGATAGCAGGTTTGGCATGCTGTCCCAGGAGAGAACCCTGAGCTCGGAGATAGATGAGCCCAAGGTTCCCGCCTGGTCAATGAGCGTTAGGAGGGATACGAGATCCCTTAAACTCAGGCTAATATCTGATAGATTATGTATGTATGTATGCGTTAAGTGCTTATGACTGTATTACAATGCATGTTTTTTAGACTGTGGGAGGAAACCGAGGAACCGAGAAACACGGGGAGAACATGCAAACTCCACGCAGGGGAGTGCCGACTGGCTCGATTATAATTTGAACCTGTGGCCTCTTGCTGCGAGGCATCAGTGATCAGTGATCATAAAAGAGGAAAAGGGAAGGATATTGGGGGGGGGGGGGGGGGGGGGGGGGGGGGGGGGGGGGGGGGGGGGGGGGGGGGGGGGGGGGGGGGGGGGGGGTGGGGGGGGGGGGGGGGGTTTTGGTTGTCCAAAAACGAAGATATTGAATGGAGTTTAGGAAGGGTATTTATAGTACTTTTAGAATTATCTGATAGGCTAGCTAATGATTAGCGATGAGGATCAGCTGTAGTCGATCATATCACATGCTCCTCTCGAAATTAGTTTGTGAAACTTCACTTCGATGGCTGAAAATTCGGTACATCTCTAATATCAACACACTTTTAGATCAATCTTCGATCACTCTTAGATCAATATGGAGTGAAAAAGTCCAGGGCTTATCATTGTTATTGACATAAATTGTCGCGATTCGATATTATATATTGTTTATCGGCCCAGCCCTAAGTGAAATATATAAATAATTTTTAATATACATACCTCTTTAAACTAAATTCATCAGCTAATTTTCCAAGCTATTTAATGTTTTTATTTAAAGGGATAGTTCACCTAAAAATAAACACTCACTATTTATTCAAACTCAAGTGGTTATAAATCAGTTTTTTATTCCGTTTTATATTCTGTATAAGATACTTTGAAAACAAGCTGAAAACCCTGTAATCATTTACTTTTATAGAAGAAAAACAAATACTACAGAGGTCAATAGTTACAGGTTTCAAGCTTTCTTCAAAATATCTTATTAACAGAAGAAAGGAACCCATAAATGCTTGAAATGTGTAAAGGGTGAGTAAATGATGACAGAATGATTCTTTTAGGATGAACTGTCCCTTTAATGTGTCTTAAAATAACTAACACACTAATAAAAAAAACACAATATAAAATTACTAAAGCTTAAAATGAAATTTAAAAAATATATAAATATAAAAACTACATTACAGTATCAGTTCAATTGTTAAACTACAACATAGCATAAAAAGCATTGTGAAGTCAGAACAAGGCTGCTTACGTTGTAGTTGTGTGGACTGAGGTATTTGAAGTGTCCAAAGCAGGTGTAACTTATGCAGATAAAGACGGTAATACACAAAACCACTAGTGTGAACAATGAAGTGCCAGTCATGAAGCCTGTGAGGACACAAATTCAACAAATAAATACTTGATTTACAATCTCAGACTCTTTCTTGACCCCAAAAAAATGATAAAATAGTTGGAGTTGAAGTGCTACATGTGATGTGTTGCGATACCCTTCTTCAGTTTTGAATGATTTATTTAGCACACTTCTTTATTGAACACAACACTCAGATCAAATGATGATGTTTTGATGTTACTATCAGGAGATAAACTGATTTATTAATAAAGTCTTGCAATGCGTGTAAACTGAGAGAACAGGGTTTTTTTTATGATAGATCCTTTTCACAAGACTGTTATGATGCATTTAACGGTAATCATAATCTTAAATCATTGAAAGATTTTAATATATAGACTTTTTAAACAGCGTATGGACATTTATATGTATTTATGTTTGTATTATATCATCTTTGCATCAATTTACAAAAAAGAAAAGAAAGACCGCTTATGCGAGGTGTTTCTAATGCAGCGTCTATGGGGGCAGGACAGTAAATTTGACGTTGTTCTCTCTTCTGGCTGCCGTTATTAGTATCACAATTTTTTTTTTCTTTTGTTTTAAAGTCTTGATAACACCATCATGGAGTTTTTCATTTATTATTTCGGCAAATAGGATTATAAAATAATTATTTGTTGTAGTCTCCCATTCACTGCACTCTAAGTTTACCCAACTATTAGCACTTCTGCTACTGAGAATCCTGCAAATGTGAAAAGGGTCCACACCTGATTTCACCAAATAGGACATGTTGCCGGATTAACATTTATACTAATCCTGAAACAACATACCAATCAGCCAATCAGAATTAAGGGATACGTTTACGGTTTATGTTAAGCTAAGGCTTATGGTTAGGTTTATGCACTTCTACATGATTGTTATCCAACTATTATTCCCTTCTGATTTTGGGAATTGTTTACAGTCATGGTTGGGTTAGGGGTAGGGAATAGGTGTGGATTACATTTTCCAACCAAAATGATGTGCCAGGATCAACATATAGTGGATGTTAATCCAGGATCGCATTGTACTTGGCAAAATCATGATGTGCAGGGTCCATAAGTAGATTTTTGTGAGTTATCAGTGTATTGACATGCAATTAAACTTGCCAAGTGTGAGAATGGAGCCCATACTGGGGTGTATATTGTAGTAAAAATAAAAGTGTAAAATGTTTGTATGGACCTCTTATGAGAAAGCTTAGAAAGCCACCATTAAACTGGCATAATGTGGGCAATTTAATCAATAGTGCTAGTGGGCTTTACCTGTCCTGAGCACAGAGAAGAAATAAAGCCAGATCAGACATATGATTGGTGCAGCCAGCGCTTGATTGACAGCTCCCAGGTGAACCTGGCGATCGAGGCGGGCGGGCAGGTAAGCGAAGTACAGGTTGTGTTTGTCCACCAGGTGTTTCAGGAGCAGATACAGCAGACCTGTATAAATGGCAGATATGTTAATTTCAATGCACATGCACTAATAGTGCGTATAAAATGAAAGGAGTCAGACCGAAGGGGACGATGAGAGGACAGACGATGCTGTATGCCATGATGACCGTGAACACACACAGAGTCCATCCATACATCGCTCCGTATTGAAACTCATACGCTTGATTCTACACAAACACATGACATCACTAATACATTTCAGTTATGTCCATTACAGGTCACAAATACATATAAAGATCAGTTTACACAGACCGACCTGTTTAACATATTTCCTCTCAGCAGCTGAACTTGCAAGTGCCAAACGCACAATGTAGAGCAGTAAACCTGGCAACCGCAGCAGCTCCATACCAGAGCCCACCAGAGCCGCCGCGATCACGTAATTCACAAAGAACGCCCCCTGATCAGCTAAAAAACACACACCTGACACACACACACACAAAGTAAGGAAATGAACTTTTAGGTGCAAGTGCTAAAATCATTGTAACATTGGGCAAATAAATGCACATATCTGCAGGAGATACTCACTCAAACCTTAGCTGGCCTTCAGACTGCTTATCAAACAACCAGCGGAAAAACACGTCCAGACTGAGTGAAGAGAAAGAGAGAGAGAATATGCGTCTGTTTACATATTTAATATGAGAAGATTCTACTCTCAATGTAGCTTAATTATTATTCATTCATGGGTTTCAATGTGTGACTAATCTGACTTGGAGGACACAGGTGGATGCAGTTTTTCAGGTTAACATTGATGATTATTGTTATGGTAAGCAACAATAGGAATGCATGATTTTGACTGAATAATAATACAAGAAATTCTATATTAATATTGTAATACACATTAAAAAAGAAAAGAATGAAAGAAAAAAAATACAGAAGGAAAAAGAGAACAGAAAATACACATTTACATATTTATTGTTAAGGAAAACAAGAAATACTGCAATGGTATTGTAATACACTGAAATTCAAATGTCAAAAATGGAATTGATTTGTTGTGCCCTTTGAATATCAATATAACTGAATAATAAAACAAGAAATTCTTTATTAATATTGTAATAGACACTACAAAGAAATAGAAAGAAAGAAAGAAAGAAAGAAAGAAAGAAAGAAAGAAAGAAAGAAAGAAAGAAAGAAAGAAAGAAAGAAAGAAAGAAAGAAAGAAAGAAAGAAAGAAAGAAAGAAAGAAAGAAAGAAAGAAAGAAAGAAAGAAAGAAAGAAAATTAAAATACACCAAATCCTGAGTTATGGGACTGTATAGTAAATAAACACAGTCCTGCACTTCGCCCTTTAAATACAAAACAACACCAGTGTTTGTTTAATTAAACTCCAGCAACTAATTTTGCAATGTCAGGTTTGTTTCTATCAATCGTGCACTGCAGTAATGTTACAGATCTCTTACCTGGTGAGGCCCAGCGAGGGTAAAATCAACACCATGAAGATCAGAAAGGTATACAGTTTGTACATCATGCTCATATTCTCACTGGACCTAGGCACATATACACACACAGACACACACACACACACACACACACATATATATATATATATTTATATATTAAAGTTAAATTGTTTGTGTGTAAGTGACTGTATGTGTGTTTGATGATCCAGGGTTTCTGCAGCTTTCACCAAGTCAAATTTAAGAATTTTAATGACCTTTAAGACCATTATGAATGAAATTTCAGACTAATAAGGCAAAACGGTAATGGCCAGTGGAAAATATACTTTTACTTGCCACATTAAAATTCAAACACACATTTTTCAAACGCATACTTAAATGTTATTGTAAGAAATATAATTAAACCAAATAGAGTTAATAAATGTAACTTTTGTTAAACTTTTTTTTAAAATGGATTAGCTTTACATGGACAAATGAAAATTAGGATGAGTTTAAAATGATTTAAGACATACAACACCATATTTCAGTGAATTTAAGATTTGTTAAGGCCTAAAATGTTGTTTTTGAAATGAAAGACATCGCGGACATCTAGTGGTCTACCTGGTCCAATGAGCTTCTCCCAGTGTAGAGTAATAGACTATAGTAGGCAACAGGGCAGAGAAAGTCCACAGCATCAGAGTGGGGAAGAACTGGCTGATAATGGCACTCTGAAAAACACAACACACACTTCTCACCACTGCAGTCCATGTGTACATAATAATTTACAGTTGAAGTCAGAATTATTAGCCCCCTTGTATATTTTTTCCCCCAATTTCTGTTTCACAGAAAGAAGTTTTTTCACATTTCTCAACATAATAGTTTTAATAACTCATTTCTAATAACTGATTTCTTTTATCTTTGCCATGATGACAGCACATAATATTTGACTAGATATTTTTCTAGATACTAGTATTCAGCTTAAAGTGACATTTAAAGACTTAACTAGGTTAATTAGGCAAGTTAGGGTAATTGGGAGTCATTGTAGAACAGTGGTTTGTTCTGATTGAAAAACAAATATTGTTTAAGGGGGCTATTAAATTTGACCTTAAAATGTTTTTTAAAAAATGAAAAACTGCTTTTATTCTAGCCGAAATAAAACAAATAAGACTTTCTCCAGAAGAAAGAATATTATAGAAAATGCTGTGAAATTGTCCTTGCTCTGTTAAACATCATTTGGGAAACATTGGAAAAAGAAAACAAAATTCACAGGAGGGCTGATAATTTTGACTTCAGCTGTATGAGCTGAGTTCAGTCACTTACATTGAGATAGTAAATGGGCTTGGTGACATTAAACTTGTCCATGGTGCTGATGATGATGGAGGGCGTTGTGAGGAAGAACAGGAGGAGGAAGAGTGCGGTATTCAGCAACACACAGCGCAGCAACCAACGCCAGCCGCGGACTGATAAATTCTCCCTGAAAGAGCACAGGATTGTGACAAGCAGAAGTGTAAATGATCAATTCATCGTGTTAAATGTCATTTGCAAAATAAACAGATTTTGCACAACTGTGCAGGGTATGTGCTCTGTGAAATCAGTTTTATTTTCTCCAAATACTATTCTATCATTCTTTATTTTAAAATGTTATTATAAACAAATAAATGTTGGTAATCAAAGAGCATGTTCAGCTAATTGAATTCATGCAAAATAATTCAGGGAATATTTAAATTATTTCTCAAATTCTGTTTTGTTTTTCCAACAATGGAAACATAGAATTGAGAAAATTATTAGGAATGTGCACCATGAATGACTTTATTATTGTTAAAACTAAAATATTGCAACCAACTAACTAGTTGACTACTGTAACAAACCTCCAGTCCACAAAAAAAGCATGCATGTATACTATAAAAATATTATAAACAACTTTTTTTTTTTTAAATAAAAGTGAATTAACACAAGCACACAATTGCATTATTGTTATTCAGCAAGGCAACAGCTCACTCCTCCACGTCTGAATGTGCTTCTTGTTTATGAAATTTCATGTACACAAATAACAAAATCATAAGAAAATCTGAACAGAATTTGCAACTATAAATTTAAGGGCATTATATTCATTAGGACATTAATATAGTGACTACTTTTGTTAATTTTGTTAATCAAAATGATTACACTTTGAATTGGTATAACATTTCTGATATCGACCCCCTAACATAAGATAGTTATTAGACATAATAAAACCATTGCATTTTCTTTTAAGTTCACATTATTATTTCCACATCACAGGACCCTAGGGGTAATGAATGGGACATACCAGTAGATATTATGCGGGTGGGATGCATAATTCACTTTCCAATTCCGCACCCCCAGCTCTGCACTTTTAGTGGACGGCTGAGGCTCCCGGCCACACCCACATTTAATCCCCCTGCTCATTTCTTCTCCAACCACACCCCTGGCTCCGCCTCCACACTCAAGAGCATTGAAATCTTTCAGAATACTGTGAGGACAAACAAATGACAATCAAATGAATTCAAGACCAAAACCAACTGAGCTAAAATTAGTTAATAACATGACTTAAAATATTGCTAGAAAATAAAATGTTATGATGTTGTTTGATATTTGGAAAATAATCGTATTTTTTGTAATTATCTTTATTTTCACAAAGCATATTTCAAATCATTCTACACCAGATTTTGTCAAGAGAAGGAGAGAGTTTTGAAATCATTGTCATATCAGCTATTTCATGGCAAAAAAGCAGATCAAATTTCCAACATTTTATAAACATCACTTTTCTATAATTCAGATTGTCAAGAATAACAATGTTGTTTACAATGCAGCCTTATATGGAATCATTTTCTAAAACAGGAAGATCAGTCTGAGCGTGAAGCACTTACTAAGTGGCCATGTACTCATTTTGCAGGGTGACGAAAGCCATGCCCAGGGGATGTAGCTCTTTCTGCTTCAGTCTCGCTTCTTCTTCACGTAAAGCAGCTTCTTGTGAGCTGTAGAACTCTATAGCGTCAACCTACACACAACAACCACACATTTATAAAGGGAAGTTTTGCTTTAGTGTTTGCATCTGTTGAGCATGAAACAGCTTATTCCAAAGGGAGTCATTGCAGATATCAGTAAGCACTGCTGCTGAACTCCCTCAAATGCAGTTCTGAGTTCTCTTTCGCAAATGCTGATATTCCAAATTGAAATCATTCTTGTGATTTCTTGTGATTGAGCCTGACAGTTGTGTTAGTAGTGCTGCCCTCACAGATCTAACACTCTGATACACAAGATTTCTTTACCAAAAGATCTGTGCAGCTCCGAGACAGCTTCTATCCAGTTACAATAAGACTTTTGACCAGGACAACACTTTAAAGGGGACCTATTTTGCCCCTTTTTACAAGATGTGTATACAAGTGTGTATGTGAAGTTTCATCTCAAAACACCTCACAAATATTTTTTATAACTCTTTAAATCTGCCTCTCTTAGGCTTTGATTCAAATTGTGCCATTTTGGTGATTGTGTCTTTAAATGCAAATGAAGTTGTGCTCTTTTTAAAAGAGGGCGGAGCTACAAATGCCAGCATAGTGGCAGATTCAAAACAGGACTTAAGTTATCTCTCTTGTTATATCAATATGAATATTATTAATAGAATTAATTCATTTTTACCATTACAAGCTGGATATATTCACACATTGTTTCTACACAACTGTGTTTAACCCCTTTATAAAAGTGATATTTGCACAATAGGTGCCCTTTAAAATATTACTGACAGCCAGTATGAGCTAAAAATGTTAGAATCATAAAGTTAAATAACTACAAATAATTTAATTGCTTTACATTTGATATATTTAATTTTTGTCGTGTATTAATTAATTAATTAATTTATTTATTTTATAGTTTTTTTTTTTCTGCCACTGAGATGTTTTTCATAAATATGTATTTTTTATTTTCTTGCAGAGTACAGATGCAAAATAATTTAGAAACTGACTGAACGGATTATTTGAAGTTATGCGTTTTGTGTGCTTTTGACATAACCTTGTGCACATTTGATAGCTGATGTAAAAAAAAAACAAAAACAAAAAAAACAGTTTATTGCAACATGCGGCCTATCTGTGTGTAATGTCCAAACATTTATCAGGAGTTTATAGTGACAAGACTTTAAGGCCCAATCCCAATTCTACCCCTTAGCCCTTCCCCTTCCCCAATTCTCTTTAGCTTGAAGGCGTAGGGCTAAGGAGAAGGGTTAGATACCCCTTTGAAAGAAGATTTTTCAGGACCACACTCGAAACCAAGGGCTAAGAAAATTTCCTAGTATACAGCAGCCATAACTGTACCCGGAAGTAAGGAGAGCCACAAATTAGTATTTTTTGTCATTATTACGGATTTATATAACAAACAAACACGTTTTAATAAAAATAAAAATAAAAAATAAAACAAAAAACGCTAAAATTTGTGATCTATAATGCATAATCATAACTCCTGTATTGCAGTCCCACAACATTCTGACACTCGATGACACTCGAACACCCTGTCAGAAAAGTCTAGTGGCTGGGAATGAGCTTTTTACGGTGTCTGCTATAATGTTAATGTTGTTTTTGGTGTGTTTACATGGATGAATATGGCCACTGCGTAAATGCGCAGTATAGTCACGATCTTTTTGCCACATTAGATCCTTATGATAACATAATATATGCCTTCAGTGATTTCCTGAAGATAAATACCAAAAAATAAAGCAACTGGAATAACTACAGCAGTCGCAATCGTCTGATCTCATATGAAGCAAGAGATTGCGATGACATATGATGACGTGTGAAGGAGCTGTAGTGCTGTCCCAATTCTTAGGGGTAAATTTTGAAGCCTAAAACACATGCAGATGTTTTGTTTGTTGTTGTCGGAGTAACTGAGACACAAGTAATGGACCCTTTACACATTTCCGTGTTTCTCAGTAGGGGAAGTCACCATATTTGGGTAAACTTAGAGCGCAGTGAATGGAAGAATACAACAAATGTTTTATTTACAATCCTATTTGCTGAAATAATAAAAGAAAAACTCCATGATGGTGTTATCAAGACTTTCAGAAAAAGGAAAAAAAATTGTGTGAGACTGATAATGGCAGCCAGAAGACAGAATGTCAGGTTTACTGTCCTGCCCCCATAGACACTGCATTAGAAACATCATTCCTAAAAACGATAATTTATTTTTTTGTAATTTGATGCAAAGATGATATAATACAAACATAAATACATAAAAATATTCATACATCAAAAAAAATCATTTGCATATAAAGAGACAAACAGTGTGACTTTGCTTTGCTAATAGATAAATTAGGAGGTATTTTGTGCTAAATTCTACACAGATACGTACTGGGGGACATACAAGACTTATATTGCATAACGTAAATTAGCCATTGAGCCCAAAAAACACTTCTTCTTGTTGTTCTTACCTCTTCACAACCTTGACAGCGTTGGCAGCAGCAGCACAAGTGGCTGCATGGACGAGGGTTAATAAGCTCACGTCGTCCCAGTTGCTGAAGTATCCTATTGTAATGCCGCAGGTTCTTTTCAGCCCTTTTTCTGTCACAAAATATTATATTACTATACTATAAAAGCACAAAAACAAGAATTCAACTAGTTGTGAAGGAAATATTTCTTATTTTTATTTAGTTCAACTTGATGTACTTAATGCTTTAATAACAAAATATGAAACTATACAGAGGATATATATATATATATATTAGTGCAGAATTATTAGGCAAATGAGTATTTTGACCACATCATCCTCTTTATGCATGTTGTCTTACTCCAAGCTGTATAGGCTCGAAAGCCTACTGCCAATTAAGCATATTAGGTGATGTGCACCTCTGTAATGAGAAGGGGTGTGGTCTAATGACATCAACACCCTATATCAGGTGTGCATAATTCTTAGGCAACTTCCTTTCCTTTGGCAAAATGGGTCAAAAGAAGGACTTTACAGGCTCCGAAAAGTCAAAAATAGTGAGATATCTTGCAGAGGGATGCAGCACTCTTAAAATTGCCAAGCTTCTGAAGCGTGATCATCGAATAATCAAGCGTTTCATTCAAAATAGTCAACAGGGTCGCAAGCGTGTGGAAAAACCAAACCAAAAACCAAGGCGCAAAATAACTGCCCATGAACTGAGAAAAGTCAAGCGTGCAGCTGCCAAGATGCCACTTGCCACCAGTTTTGCCATATTTCAGAGCTGCAACATCACTGGAGTGCCCAAAAGCACAAGGTGTGCAATACTCAGAGACATGGCCAAGGTAAGAAAGGCTGAAAAATGACCACCACTGAACAAGACACACAAGCTGAAACGTCAAGACTGGGCCAAGAAATATCTCAAGACTGATTTTTCTAAGGTTTTATGGACTGATGAAATGAGAGTGAGTCTTGATGGGCCCGTGGCTGGATCGGTAAAGGCCAGAGAGCTCCAGTCCGACTCAGACGCCAGCAAGGTGGAGGTGGAGTACTGGTTTGGGCTGGTATCATCAAAGATGAGCTTGTGGGGCCTTTTCGGGTTGAGGATGGAGTCAAGGTCAACTCCCAGTCCTACTGCCAGTTTCTGGAAGACACCTTCAAGCAGTGGTACAGGAAGAAGTCTGCATCCTTCAAGAAAAACATGATTTTCATGCAGGACAATGCTCCATCACACGCGTCCAAGTACTCCACAGCATGGCTGGCAAGAAAGGGTCTAAAAGAAGAAAAACTAATGACATGGCCTCCTTGTTCACCTGACTGAACCCCATAGAGAACCTGTGGTCCATCATCAAATATGAGATTTACAAGGAGGGAAAACAGTACACCTCTCTGAACAGTGTCTGGGAGGCTGTGGTTGCTGCTGCACGCAATGTTGATGGTGAACAGATCAAAACACTGACAGAATCCATGGATGGCAGGCTTTTGAGTGTCCTTGCAAAGAAAGGTGGCTATATTGGTCACTGATTTGTTTTTGTTTTGTTTTTGAATGTCAGAAATGTATATTTGTGAATGTTGAGATGTTATATTGGTTTCACTGGTGAAAATAAATAATTGAAATGGGTATATATTTGTTTTTTGTTAAGTTGCCTAATAATTCTGCACAGTAATAGTCACCTGCACACACAGATATCCTCCTAAAATAGCTAAAACTAAAAACAAACTAAAAACTACTTCCAAAAATATTCAGCTTTGATATTAATTCGTTTTTGGGTTCATTGAGAACATGGTTGTTGTTCAATAATAAAATTAATCCTCAAAAATACAACTTGCCTAATAATTCTGCACTCCCTGTATATATATATATATTTTTTTTTTTTTTGTATCATTTTAGAATAATGGTCCATTAATTAATATATTTAATAACATTAAGTATAGAATAATTTTGTAAAGCATTTATTAATAATAGTTCATCATTAATGCATTATTAAAATCCAAAGTTGTGCTTGTTAACAGTTAATGCACTGTGAAAAACCATAATAAATGTATTACTAATAATTTTCGTAAATACATTAACTAATGAAGCCTTATTTAAAGTGTTACCTATTTCTTTAATAGTAAATGAAAACATAAAACTAATTCAAATTGCAATAAAATTACACTGGATTATGTATGTCTGTAAGAGAATGATTTGCTTTTCCATAGAAAACAGGGTTAAATTGGCATTCTCACCTATTTTTGTTCACGTCAATTAGTTTGGCAACATCATAGCACAAGTTAACACTAGTCACATGACATGAAGGGTAGGCCTCCCTGCAAACAAATACACAATAAAGACATGTTAATTCCTTAAAGGTTAAAGCCCTTATATTGGATGCACCAAAAAGAATGATCTAATTCTTTTTATTAGGGGTGTAATGGATCACTGTTGTTCCGTGATCCATACGGATCACAACTCACGGTTCGGAACGCACGTGACCCGCGGATTAATAATTTATTTTGAACTTGTCGGTTAATCCAACATTTATAACCATTGCAGAGAGATCGCCTCCCGCATCATTCAAATCGTGTGCAAGAAAACATTTTGACTTCCCTGTAAGATATAATGATGCCGGGAAAAGTTGTGGTGGGACTTACCTAAATGCTTTCTTAGGCTATTAATTTAATGTGTTTTCTGTCACTGCTTGTTTATCCTGCATTAATGCATTCAGTGTAACGCTGCACAATTAAAAATTAAAAGATCGTGATCTCAGTTCAAACACGCGATTAATGAGCGATAAATGATAATGATTTGCATATGTAGAGACTCGCTGGTCAAAACCAGTTTGAATCCGGCTTTGGAATTTTGAGCGCAAATTGCTTTATTTGCTCCAGGGCTTGTACGATCTGCATAACAATTATCCGACTGTTTTCCCCAAGACTCTGACCCTAACTCGGACAGATGCTGCAGCTAATTTTGGTTAATCGTTAACCAACGAGACAAAGACGCCCTTCAAATTCTCTTATCACGAGACCCTTGGAGGACCCTCACGTGGACGACCATGCGTTTGACCACGAGATGGACAGAATTCAGAAACAAAGAGAAATGAAGGAGACTTAAGGAAAACGATTCGTATAGATGTTATAACCAAGGCAAAATTTTATATTTTGAATGACATTTCTAAGTATTGACGTGCTGTGTTGATTTCAACCAACCAGGTTCATAATGTGTGATTTCACCATCATAACAGGGTGAAATTATCTGTATTTGTTTGATGTGCCTCATGTTTAGTGTTAAACTGAATAACTCTTTATTTGCAATACATTGCTGTAAATGAGAATTTTGTGATACAAACTATATCCATATTGTAACGTTTGATGTCAGATAGTTACAATCTTACCAGAGATTTTATCACGTTAAGTCTCTTGTAGTGGATTAATTAGTAAACCTGCCTACGCTGGGACGGGGTGTGGCCCCGCCCTTCATCTTGCCGTTCATTGGACGACAGTATCAAGAGGGATGGCTCAGAGCCAGCCTATAAAGCCTCCGTGCTACGTCAACCATGCGCGCAACCTCTTAGCATTACGCCGGCAGACGCCGCTGATGCTTCTCCGCCCCTAATCGCCACCACGCGGTTAGGCCAACATCACAGACTTTTCCTTTCAAAACCTGTTAAGTTTCGCAACCGCTGAAACTTCCACGAACAGACTCTTTACGGAGTCGTTACCCGGGACAACAGCTCACTCACGCCGAGTGGATCCCAGCGACGTCACAGGGAAACCAACCTAGCAGCAGCGCCACGTGTTTCCTCCAAACCCAGAGAGGGAAATCCGAATCAACAAAGACTTCAACAAATTCGCAAGTAACACAAATAACTGTTGTTTCTAGCTGATCGGGTGCATATGCTTTTAAGCAGTTAAAGATAAGTCAATCCTCTGCTTTTGTGGTTTCTCAGGTGATTCCAAGATCTAGTACGAAACAGATCGGCTGGACTGTTTGTTCAATTCATTTTGCATCCTCTGAACTGCCTGTGTGTGTGTGTGAACGTGTGTGTGCATTTGTTTGTTTGTTATTTGTTGTTTTGATTACTACGTAGTTAGCCTCGTGTGTCGAATAGTATAGTTCAATAAATCTTCGTTTCTCATTTGAAAGAACCGTGTTATTGTTTCTGTGCTTTATAAGTCTCTGCCTCAAACTACAGACCGTGTTACCTTGCTAAAAGTTAACCCTATTCCGTGTTATGTTATTATCGCTTGGCCACGAAAATAATATAGACGAGAATTAATAAATGTGATGTCTCCATTTGCGGGACAAGTTTGAATCTTTGATCTGATTCAATCTGACTCAATTGAGTCGCATCAATGATTCGAATCTTCAGGATCCGAGTCATTGATCTGAGCTAATAATTTCTAAATTGATCTTTTAACATAGATTGATTTCTTACATTTAATGGTGGAGAATGCGGGCAGTTTGAACAGACTTTTTAGCACAAAACAGTGTTTTTATCTTTTCTATTTTTGTCCGGAAGAATAGATTAGAGACAGAGAATCAAAGGTGTTGTGTTACTGTTCGGTTCATTGTGCTACCCAGCGTGTTTGAACCATAGACTGTGGTCCACACGCCCTAATGCATCTCGAGCGCTTCTGAGAAAGCGAACTGCAGAATAGTTTGTCCACGAGACAAAGCCGCTGTAAAAGCGTGCGAACAGAGAAATAATAAGCGATGCTCCTTATTATCTTCTCCTAAAGGCCTTCCACCGTTAGATTTAAAGGTGCGTGTCCCAGCTTTAAAGTCTAACTGTGCAGCTCCCCCTGGTCAAAATTAAGCACAGAGTAGCTAACTGTCCTTTTTGCCACTTTTGATTCACTAACGCATGAGTTAGTGAAACTCCAGCGCTGCGCTCGGGAAGAGCGGCTGTGAGTATTTTTACGGGAGAATTTAACTTGATCAAGTTATTTGTGTGGTTTAATCCACGCGTGTCTTTGACTGAGAAAAGTCCTGACACAGAGCGCTGATCCGCCGTGATCCCATAGTGCTCCATTCTTGTGAAATGTGCAGCCGTTTCACATGTGACATGATCTGTGTTAATGTGTGTTCATGAATGCGTTCGCTCTGTGTATGTTGCCATAACAACGGAAGTCCTGAGAGACTTTTCCGGAGTATGTGCGCAGGCGCAGTCCTCCGCACGTGGATCTGCTGTAGACGCTAGCACAAGGCTAAGCTAACTGAAGCATGCTGTTGTATTGAATTGTGTGGTATGGTTATAGCATTAAAAGCTAGTGTTTAGCGCTCTTGTGGTTTGAATGCAGTGTGTTTGAAGTGACAAACTAACACACGTTAGCGAGAATCCTAGTCTCGATTCTCCTGCTTTATAGGCTATTTGCCTTATTTCTCAGTTTCCCCCCCTTTCTTGGAAAATGCTTTGACTAATGCAGATTTGATAAACCCTCATTGAATGCGGTCTCATCGCTGGTTTTAATCACATTTGTCAAATGCTTTCCCGCTTATCCTGGCCTGTTTGATCAATACAAATGCTCATGAGTTGTTGGTTTATTAGCAATGAATTATAGTTTGTTCTACAATACTATAACTTAATGCTTATGATTGCTCAATCATTAAATTAATGCTTAAATGCTTAATTACTGATTTATTGCTTTTCTGAAACTTTTCAACATTATAGGAACAACCATTTCCTATGACTGTTGATATTTGAAGTTGATTTATAAGCACAGTGTTTTATGATTAATTTAATAATAACATTTATTGTTTCTGGGACTTTACCAACACAATCACTATTCTGGAATTTTAATTTTATTTAATAGTTTATTGATGACTGGTTGCCCTATTTCAATAACAGTTATTGATTAATTTTAAATAAACACTTTTGATCAAATTTAATGACATTAGGAATACTAACATTCCCTATCATCACTGATTAAGAAATTGATTTATTCCCATAACTATGATTTGCAGGAATGCTGGCTGATTAATTAATCATAATTGTGTTTATGGCTTTAATGACAACATCACTGAGTGTTAGTCTCAACCAACATTTATTACTATTTGGAAATTTTAATTTCATTAATAGTTAATTGGTGTTTGGTGTCCCTTTTCTATAACCATTATTGATTAATTTAATAATAGCAGCTCCCAATCAAGTTTATGAATAAAATCAGATTTCTTAATCACTTGATGTCATTACTAATTTGAATTAGTTTTAAATTAATTCGCAATCAAGTTTTTTTTATTCTACTTTTTAATTTTTTTATTATCCTTCAGGTTTTAAATTACCTCACAGGACAGTGCTCCCCCTGGTGGTTGGTTGATGCAATGGGACAGTGTAGCCTATGAGTGGCTACAACTGAACTCAAGTCATCATTAAACTTAACCTACCAGCGCAGTAACCTCCAATTAGCCAAACCCCGAAGGAAAATTAGGATTTTCCTCTCCACTTAGGCTAATTAGTTATTTTTATAACACAATAAACCAACCCTTTTGATGTATTGACTCAACAGCGCCACCAATTTGTCAACTTTGTAATTTGAAAACTCGCTCCACTTTCTACTCTTTCTTTTAACCGTCTTTTCCTGAGTTGACTACCGCTGCCATTTTGGGATTGTACCTGTGGGAATCATGAAAGCAGAGAACGTTTGAAACATTTAACCAGATGTGTGTAAGACTTAAACATTTTACGTTTAAATGATCTGACTCTCTCTCTACCCTTTCTCGCCATAGGACGCTACCCAATCAATGACGAAACGGATCAACCGGAAGACAGGCGTTTTCAAATTTGATTCTAGATTTGCATCCAAAGTGGTCTACTTGGTGTATGGTGTCAATCCTAACGAGTAAGAAACCAATACTGTCATTGTTATTGCACTTTCCTTCACCTCGGAGGAAATTGAATAACAATCATAGTCCTGGTGTTTAGAGCTCCCCATTTCCAACTTCCAGCCTAGAAGCATCCTTTCACTTCACGCTTGACAAAGCTGAAGGAAACGTTCTCTCTAGGAGCCTGGAAGCAGCCAATCATCAACCTACTCCTTATCAGTCTTCTTCTCTTCCTCTGTTCTCTAGCTGTCCTAACTGTGTGTGTTACTGACTGTCCCCACAGAGACTACAAGTTAGACGCACGCCCCCCAGAGGATCACAGTCACAGAGAACAACACCCACCTGTTATTCCACCCTCAACAGTAGCTCATACTCTATATTACACCCAGACACTTTTGTTTGCCATCTGTTTTGTTTTTGTTTTTTGTTTTTTTTCTCTCTCTCTCTCCCCTAGGTCTGTGTCAGTGTCAGTTTTAGGTCTTCCCCCTCACCGCTGCACAGCATGGCTCTCCCCAAAGACCCTGTTGGCCACTGGAAAGACCTAGAAACATGGCTAATTGTTGCAACGGACAGCCTCCTCCCTAAGGCTGCCGAAACGCTACAGCACCTAACACAGGACCAGCTGGATGAGAACCTAAACAGCCTCATGAAGCAAGACCCAAGTAAAAGCTACAATCACAAAGACCTAGCCAAGATCACAGGTACCTTGAGTCACATTCTCATCGCCACCCTCAAACTGAGTGACCGGCATTCCGCCCAGCTCAAGCACCAGCTGACATGCGTGCAAACCCGCATCAACCAGCTAGAACTGGAGGCTCAGGAACGACCGGAACAGCCAGATGAGACTGATCAAGCTGCCAGAGAGATCGATAAACTTCAAAAGACTCTAGACGCCACCACCCAAGAAATGGAACAAGCCAAAGCCAACCATGCTGATGTCGCTAACAAACTTGAGTACGTCGAACAGCTACTAGAAGAGGTAAATGCTGACTCCAAAGACAAGAACAGCAGAAACAAAGCCCTCGAAGCTCACCTGCTTGAAGCAAGACAGGAGATCAGACGACTCACACAGCAGCTGGACTACATCAAAGAAGAGTCCAACAGCATTAAAGATGAACTTAAACATGCATATGAACTGTCACGCAACGAGAAAGCTGAGGTGTCACTGCTAAAGCCCTCACCAGCTCCCTCTGTTCCAGCCAGCCACGTATCACTAGGTGGCCTGGACCTCAGAGACCTTGACGAGCTAGTCAAGAACCTGGGCAAGTTCACGCCGAATTTGCCAGGTAGCCAAGATGTTCATGCCTATCTGCAAGACATTGACTTTCACCTGGAAGTGAGACCCAATGTCACTGACAAAGATAGACTTTATTTGCTCCGAGCAACCTCCAGCCCTGAAGTACGCAGCTTCCTTGATCGTCAGCCTGCTCACACCAAGACTGACTACCTTCTGCTCCGAGAAGCCCTCATCCGAGAGTTTGATGACCCAGAGTCTGAAGAAGGACTTGCAGCTGCCCTGGAGACGGAACAAGGTCGCCATGAGTCTACTCAAACCTACTACAGCAGACTCAGACGAGCCTACTTCGGCACCCGCAATGAACCTGAGATGGAAGAGGACCTGAACTTCAAAATTCTCTTCCTGAGAAATCTCCATCCTGAAGTAAGCCACCATCTTGGGGTTCTTGCATGCCCCCACACAATGAACACTCAGCAGTTACGAGATTTGGCACATAAAGCCTACGTCAAACAAAAAATGACCCCAGGAAAGAGTGCCACAATCCCTGCTGTTTATGACTTCAACACTCAAAGTCAAGATCTGGCCCTTGAGGGTGCCCAGGGCCCAGACAACGCTAAACTACCTCCCAGTGAGTGGAATGTGTCGTCTTACAACAGCCAACGAGACCGTCATGCTGACACCGGACCTAAACAGTGGAACAGCCACTGGGATGGACCGCCTGGACGACAACACTCACCTGAACGTCACCGGGAGAGACCGTGGAACAGGTCCACCTCATTTGCAAACCAAAGGGGGACAAGCTCGTGGGAATCCAGTGATACCTCTGAGGTAAAACACCATCACCTTGACACAACCTGTCCAAGAGGTTGACGACAAAACTCCCAAAGATTCCACGCTGATCGAGCTCGAACTGAATCCCCAGAAGGGAAAACATCACCATGTTTTGACCCTCAAGAACTGATGAAAATGATCCTGAAAGAGTTCTTCCGACGAAGGGAAGAGGATCGGAAGTGGGAAAGGAAAGAAGACCCTGATTCAGCCTGACAAGCAACGACCTCACGAAGCAGCACGTCTGCACCTCACTTACAGAGACCTGTAAGCACCATAACTTCAAACATGCAATAGACTGTACCTGAACACCAGAGTTAGACGCTAACTCAACACCTGATGCCTCAGGTCATCACTGCATCACACGAACACTTGTGGACGAACCCCCTCCAATGCCTAAGAATGCTGTCTTGGTCGTTTGTCACCCCGCTGAACTCAGAATCAATCCCAATCCTACCTGTGCCATGCCAACTCCAGTCCCTCAACTCCAAGTGACCAGAAAGGGGGAGGAGCCAAGCTGCTGACACAGACCCACTATCCTAAGCTCTTGATATAACGCTAACCTGTTTTTTTCATTTGTGCTATTTTAGGAAGACACCTAGCCTTAGCTATGTTTCCTAAACCCAATACATACACTCTCTCCTCCACTGCACTTCTAGGATCAGTCTCTAGTAGAGAGGAGCCATTACACATATGTGACACTTGTTTGTTGTTCTAAACCTCACTCAATGACCTTATGTCTCAGTTTCTTCTTTCTTACTCTTTGTCTTTCAATTCTTGCCTCATCAGGGAACCCCCACAGATGATGTTTTAAGCCCAGAGCTCAGAATTAGGATTGACTCCTTTCACCAAGCCTCACGGATCAATGCCTTGAAGGTGCGATCACTGTGTTGATAAGTTAACGTTGTAACACCTGTCTGACGACGCGTTTTAGGCGAAAACTCAAAAGATTTGTTAACCACATTTCTTCATCTTCA
The DNA here is from genome assembly GCA_903798195.1 of Danio kyathit. Classification (NCBI taxonomy): domain Eukaryota; kingdom Metazoa; phylum Chordata; class Actinopteri; order Cypriniformes; family Danionidae; genus Danio; species Danio kyathit. The sequence goes on along the minus strand of CAIGQS010000526.1, from coordinate 2,120 downwards.
ATCCAGAACAGAAAAGAGGATTGAGGGTAAAGAATTAAATTTATTGGTTCGACTCTCGTTAAAACAGCATCGTAGGATATATGTTGACTTTGACACCTGCCTTCTTCCGCCACGAGCGAGTAAAGGCCATCCAAAAGTGGTTCAAAAGTACACGCCCCACATCCTGTGCGTGCTTAGATGCGATGACGTTAACCAAAGATTGAATTCTTTACAGATTGAGAGACCGCCTATACAACTTCGTTGAGCCTTCAATACCTCGGTTAGTCGTAAAAGCCTAATTTCTGATAAAACTGAACTATGCTCTTCCACACCATGAGTGTTGTTAACCGGAGCATTCCAACGCGCCTAAAACCTGCACCAAGATTCAGTTAGTGATGACGTTGTTTGTGTCTTGTGTTTGCCTGTTCTCTCTGCTTCTGCCTGTTTGTTCCAGTGCCTGCCGATGTTCACACCGGGAACATCCCCTGGCAAAGGGGGAATGTAGAGACTCGCTGGTCAAAACCAGTTTGAATCCGGCTTTGGAATTTTGAGCGCAAATTGCTTTATTTGCTCCAGGGCTTGTACGATCTGCATAACAATTATCCGACTGTTTTCCCCAAGACTCTGACCCTAACTCGGACAGATGCTGCAGCTAATTTTGGTTAATCGTTAACCAACGAGACAAAGACGCCCTTCAAATTCTCTTATCACGAGACCCTTGGAGGACCCTCAACGTGGACGACCATGCGTTTGACCACGAGATGGACAGAATTCAGAAACAAAGAGAAATGAAGGAGACTTAAGGAAAACGATTCGTATAGATGTTATAACCAAGGCAAAATTTTATATTTTGAATGACATTTCCAAGTATTGACGTGCTGTGTTGATTTCAACCAACCAGGTTCATAATGTGTGATTTCACCATCATAACAGGGTGAAATTATCTGTATTTGTTTGATGTGCCTCATGTTTAGTGTTAAACTGAATAACTCTTTATTTGCAATACATTGCTGTAAATGAGAATTTTGTGATACAAACTATATCCATATTGTAACGTTTGATGTCAGATAGTTACAATCTTACCAGAGATTTTATCACGTTAAGTCTCTTGTAGTGGATTAATTAGTAAACCTGCCTACGCTGGGACGGGGTGTGGCCCCGCCCTTCATCTTGCCGTTCATTGGACGACAGTATCAAGAGGGATGGCTCAGAGCCAGCCTATAAAGCCTCCGTGCTACGTCAACCATGCGCGCAACCTCTTAGCATTACGCCGGCAGACGCCGCTGATGCTTCTCCGCCCCTAATCGCCACCACGCGGTTAGGCCAACATCACAGACTTTTCCTTTCAAAACCTGTTAAGTTTCGCAACCGCTGAAACTTCCACGAACAGACTCTTTACGGAGTCGTTACCCGGGACAACAGCTCACTCACGCCGAGTGGATCCCAGCGACGTCACAGGGAAACCAACCTAGCAGCAGCGCCACGTGTTTCCTCCAAACCCAGAGAGGGAAATCCGAATCAACAAAGACTTCAACAAATTCGCAAGTAACACAAATAACTGTTGTTTCTAGCTGATCGGGTGCATATGCTTTTAAGCAGTTAAAGATAAGTCAATCCTCTGCTTTTGTGGTTTCTCAGGTGATTCCAAGATCTAGTACGAAACAGATCGGCTGGACTGTTTGTTCAATTCATTTTGCATCCTCTGAACTGCCTGTGTGTGTGTGTGAACGTGTGTGTGCATTTGTTTGTTTGTTATTTGTTGTTTTGATTACTACGTAGTTAGCCTCGTGTGTCGAATAGTATAGTTCAATAAATCTTCGTTTCTCATTTGAAAGAACCGTGTTATTGTTTCTGTGCTTTATAAGTCTCTGCCTCAAACTACAGACCGTGTTACCTTGCTAAAAGTTAACCCTATTCCGTGTTATGTTATTATCGCTTGGCCACGAAAATAATATAGACGAGAATTAATAAATGTGATGTCTCCATTTGCGGGACAAGTTTGAATCTTTGATCTGATTCAATCTGACTCAATTGAGTCGCATCAATGATTCGAATCTTCAGGATCCGAGTCATTGATCTGAGCTAATAATTTCTAAATTGATCTTTTAACATAGATTGATTTCTTACACATATGTTTATTA
>CAIGQS010000525.1:22500-25342 GCA_903798195.1 Danio kyathit | reverse complement strand
TGGTAAACAAAGCGCACGTCTCTTATATAACAGATCTACTAAAGCACAGAAAATATGACTTTACAAACTGTACTGTAAATAAATCATATGAACATTTTCATATTGGTCAACAATATTCCTGAAATGAATAAAAAAAAACTGAACGAATATAAATTTACACACATTTACACAAGTAAATCAATAGACTCAATGATGGGCTAAAAATCTGTGGAAATCTGCAGATTTGGTGTGGGCCTATCCATCAGTCTCTTACCCTGGAGAGTATCAGCAGCTTGATCTTGCTTCATCTCTCTCAGGAAGAAGAGTGTGAGATCAAGAGCTGCTTCTGTGATACTGCTTCTGTTCTCATTAAAGTCCTTCACAAACTCTTGACTGTTTTCTTCTTGTAAGATTTTCTTAAACTTCTCCAGTTCATTCTTCAGAAATCTGATCATTTTGCTCTCAAGATTCTACGATTGAAGAAAAGAGAAGAACAACATTTAACCAAAACATTCATTTGCATGCAGTTGTTCATGCACAAACTACTGAACAAATAAAAATACATTATAATACATTATACTACAGGACTGTGCTTTATTTTATTGGTTGATCAACAATCTAGGGTGTGCAGTTATCTTCAGATGAAGTAGATTCAGACAGGCATTGGGCACATTTATGAATGCTGAATGATTTCAGTTATTTCACAGCTACAGAAGCCAAAAGTCACATCAAAACACAACAGAAGGTTTTGGATCTGTAAGAAGCTAGTCTTATACACAGGAGCAGTTTGAGAATAAAAACCTGACAAATGTCTGAAATACAACATCTGAACAGTGGAAACAGTGTGGAAACATCAGCATCTCAGAAAGCATATTCTGTGTGTTTTAAAATAACTAATAATTTGTGTGTTTAAACTCTAATAGACACCTAAACACTGATGTTTGGGCTAAAACAAGGCTAAATTTGATCTGTCAGTGAAAATATAATAGACATCAAAGAATAGCCCAAACTAGACTAGTCATCAAATACACATGAATGAATGAATGAATGAATGAATGAATGAATGAATACACGTGTGAAGTCTAATCTTTGTATTGATGACTGGTCTAGATTTGGACTTCTGTTAGATCTTCACCAAAAGCTCAAACTTAGCCTTTAGTCAAGCCATCCTTGTTTGGACATCTATTAAACTAAAATGACTTGGTGGGATATGCAGAATAATTGACTAAACCGTTCATTTATCAGAAAATAATGCACACAGAGGTGTACCGGCGACTCCAGAGCATCACAGTTATTTTAGAATAACTCAATGAACTGAAGTCAATTATACTTTAATAAATTAATTGCACTACATTTGAATTAAGCAGTATGATTTTTCAAGAACTATTTTTATTTCTTTTGTTTATACACTCTAAAAATATCTATTTGTGCTTGTTCAAACTACTCATTTAAAATAAGCTGAATTAACACAATTCTTGAGATTTCATTGGGACAACTTAATTTGTTTATGTTTAATCCACATAAATGTGTTAAAAGTGTGAAGTTAACTTAATGGATTTGTGTTGGGACAACATGAATGAATTGTGTGGAAGCCTGCATTCTTTACAGTGTAATAAATGAGTTTTTGTGCACCTGAAAGATCCACTGGAGATTGTCTGTGAAACTCTTGTGTCTCCTGTGAGTCTCGTCTCCTGAATCTGGTAACTCATATTCAACACTGTTAACAGATAAAACTACTGTAATGATACATTTAGAGGCAAACAAACACAGAAATATCTTACAAACACTGACAATAACACATGTAGTGCTCATAATAAGGAGACAGTGGACAGATTTGTTACTTGCATTTTCTGTTACATGTTAAATTTAGCTGAGAAATCACAGACAATTGTCACTGTCATTACAAAGACCTGTCGATCACAAAGTCATTATTAGAAAGTAGCTTTGAAAGAAATATTTGATTTACAGTTCATTATTACACAAACTTTTAGCTACAATACAACACAGCTACATTTACTTTCAGAAGCTTCACCTTTATTTAGAGAGATTTACAAAACAGTTTGGTTATAAACTTCTTCAAAACATCTGTCATGTTCCACAAATGAAAGAATTGACAGAAATCTGATATTAATATTTACTGAAAGATCCTCTGAATAAGAAACTAGGAGTCTGTAAATGTCCTAATGAATCACCAAAGTCATTTGATTCATTCACACAACTGATTCATTCAGGAATGACTCTCTTTACTGAATTGTTGATTCACACAAAACTGTTGATGTGAGCAATAATGTAAAACACTAAATACCTTTGGGCAGATGATGGTGTTTCCTCTCTGAAGTATGGTGGATTCCAATCTTTAGACCAGTCACTCTTCAGAGACACAGAGCTGAACACACATGATCCTGATCTCACACTGAAGACACAAACACACCAGAGGAATAAACTGCAGGAGAAACTTCAGTCTCCTTTACAAGAGTTTATCAGCCAAATATGAGTTTGTGTAGTTTAATTCAGCACAAACTAATAGTTGACTGAAGGTCTGTCTGATCAGGTCTGCTGAAACTGTTCTGTGGTCAGCTTTAACTCTGATGTTGTCCAGGACTTCAAACAGCACACATGACACCTATTCAGCTCTGGTAAATATGAGCCCAGATCAAGCGGTCTGTAAGCTAGAATGATCTAAACACATTTCCTGAAGGTGTAAACTGAAGCTTTGTCCATCATTTGATCAGGCAATAGCAACACAAATAAGTGCATTGTTGTTGCTCTTTGTTCTTCAGAGAAAGTGTTGAAATAATGGTGTAAAAACAGAGTCAATACCTGTGTTTCTCTGAGAGAGAGTCCTTTACTCGCTCCTCTGCCA
>CAIGQS010000525.1:0-15000 GCA_903798195.1 Danio kyathit | reverse complement strand
ACAATGCTGGACTTCAGGGCAGGGAAGACCTCCACCATATTTTCTGAGAAAACGGAAATTACTTAAAGGGTCACGAAACACCAGAACACATGTTTTGAGCTGTTGACAGTCATATATGTGTCCCATGCTGCTATAAACACTATTAGGACACATATATTGCACTAAAAAGTGAAAATTGGTTGTTTTTGCGTTATTTTGAGCAAATTCATTCTTCCGGTTTGAAACGAATTTTTGAAGCTACGTCACGGCCATGAGATACTTAGGTGTAAATCCAGAGTGGAGACTGGCTGTCTGTCTTTTAGAGGACATTCTGACGTATGTGAGTGTGGAGCATTAATTCATGAGAAAGACGTGCTTCAAACCAATCAGCGCGCTCTATTGTGTATGACGTGAAACTTCATTAATATGCATGATAGCTCCGGAGACTGTTTACCTGTTTACGCTGTAGAGACGGCAGAGAGACGCCACGTTGTGTTGCCAAAACAAGTGAAAGAACAAGAATTTGGAGACAAGAGTCATCGGTTTTGCGTTTATTAGTGTGTTGCAACGAAGGTTTTGTTTTCATTTTCCCTCTATGAGAGAGCTGCTGGACTCACGTGTGGATTACAGTGCACGCGACACCCGACAGAAACGCGTTTGTAAGGAACATTTTTTACCCGAGAGCTTTTCTCATCTGGAAATGGTGAAATCCGGATTTGTCGCTTGTCTCCTTTTTGTCCTGTCGCTACAGATTTGGTAAGTGTGTGCGATCAGTGCTCTTTGTTTAACCCAGATTACAAAGTTTGTCGTATCTTCAGCAGTGCTCTTTCAGTTTTTAAAGACATACCTCAGTCAAAATGATTTAGTTACTAAGTTTACAGTATGTTAATATCACTGCAATATTACAGTACAATATTATAGACTGAAAGATCCGCTGTAAATGCTGGTCTCTGAGTGTAAACATATAAACACAAACTATTCCCGTCGTGCAGGATTTTCGCCGCATTTTGTGACAGGATAGCCTATATACACACGGCTTTCTGACGCTATCTACCTACCGAGTACATAAGTTACAGAGAAATGCGGAGGATTTTTTTTCTCTCATTCGCCATGCTGTATCAAATCAGCCTCTCTCTGTTTGTTTTGCCTGTGAGACTTAGAGCGCGCCCAAATGGAAACGCCCCTCTATGCATATTTTACCCTCTTTCCCTCCCCCGACACTCCCACACTCCCAGAGCTGGACACACCCAACTTTCCTGACTTTTTTCAAAACAGAGGTGTGAAAACACCCTGCTGAGACAGGGGGTTTCGTGGCCCTTTAAAAGCAAAAATCAGTGGTCTTCACGTAACAAAAACTCATCTGTTAATAACACTCTTAGTGAACTAACTGCATTAACACAAGGCCTGCAACTGTTAACTTCCTTTGCAGCCTAATAGCAATACAAGTGAATAATTGCTGATCCTGTTTGCATTTCCAAATTTGTTATATTTGTGTTATACACATTTTCATTGCCACACAATGGTATTTTGTGATACTACACGTACACATAGACTGAGTAATTCCTTAAAACATGATTTTCTTTCTAACTGTATTCTAAAATGCATTAATTTTAAGGTACTTGTGTTTATATGTAGGATGAGTCTCATCTCCTAAAAGTGGAAAACTGTGCTATCCTCAATATAGCTGCAGTTTAAACTACACACAGGAGTAAAGAATTGCCTTGTGGCTCCAGTGTGATAATTGCAGTAACGATGAAAATGCTTCCTTACAGGATTCAGCCTTGAACATTGCACTTTATCATGCTCCTTAAAAACACATTGATTTGGAAGTATTTTGAGCCAGATCACATTCACATCTCATACTCAAATCCCATGCTGGCTCCCTGATACAACAGGACTAAAATGAACAACACTGTGGTAAAACTTCCACCCTTTGTTAGGAGCATGTTTACACAAACACACAGCCTCAGCTGGAACACTGCCACACAGAGAACAACATTACAAATCTTCACACACTGTGACAAAGGAGGTTGTCACTGGCCTGCGGCAGAACTGCATATAAACTCTCTTCCACACACATCCATTAAAACACGATACTCCATACTCAACATCAGCCGATCACAGGGTGCACCCTGTAGTCGCGCTGCTGCCGGAACGCATACATACAGACATACACACACACATTCCAAGTTATAATTTCGCTATACGTCCGTTATCATAAAGCATACATAACACTTACATCAAGCATATTCACTTACCTGTTGTTTGTTGTGTTTGTCTCGTCTCGTCTCGCGGATCTTCCGGGCTGCGCCATGACGGCTATGGAAGGCCAAAGGGGCCAAAAAGCCGGCGCGGTATTTTTATGCACAAACATGCACTGCGCATGTGCAGAAGGGTCGGCCAGCCGGAGATCCTATTTGTTTTATGTACAGGGGGGAAAGATTGTTGGGGATAATTAAAAAAGGGGTTTATAAAAACCGGGAAAATATAAAAAGAATTAGTTGTGGTATAAAACTTTATAGTATGCAAATGGAGTGTATACATGTCTAAAATTGTTGATCAAAGAAATGTTTATAAATATAGTTACCAGATACTTACCTGCTGTGATGGTATGAGCCATTCCATACCAGTCTCCCCTGCTATAAAAAGGGCAGAGTGAGCACAGTATGGTGTGGGGTGTAGGAGTAAGGTTGTGGAGCGGTGTGGAGCGGTGTGGAGCGGTGTGGAGCAGTGTGGAGCAGTAAATTGACTTATTGGATTTCTTTATTAGTAGAAAGAAAACGTTAGCCAAGTGCTACTTGTCTTGTAAATATATATATATATATATATATATTTTTTTTTTTTTTGCTGGTTATTATTTTTGGGGGATTTTTTTTTTTTTCCCTGAGCACTGTAAATAAATACACTTTGCACCACAGTGCTATTTCGACTTTGCCATTTTTTGGAAGATTTGAGAGGTTCGGGACCTGAACGAAACACGTCTCCGTGACAAGTGGTGTCAGAAGTGGGATGGCAAGTCGAAAAACAGTGCATTCAGGAAAACAGACAAAGAAGGGTCTGAGATCCCAGAAAAAAACAGCAATGGAGGATGTTGCATGGGACACAGTGGATGAGGAGGAGGAGGTCACCGGTGAGAAGGGTGCTAAATCCAGTCCTACTAGAGACCCACCAGTTGCAACCACCATGGAGGAAGACGTAGTAGCGATGATGAGGACCTTTTTAACGTCCCAGCAAAAAAGGGAAGAAGGTCTCATCTACGAGCTACGGGGGCTACGAGAAACACTGCGGCAACAATCCACACCTGAGAGTCTGCGATGGGACCTACCCACACCAGTAGCCACCCACACACGGAGAAGGGAAGCTGCTCAGCACCAGACACCGTTGCCACCACAGCCAATGCGACCAGAAACCCGGATGCCAATGTTGCAAGAGGGAGAAGACGTTGAAAACTACCTTCGTCGATTCGAACGACTGGCAAAATCCTGGGGTTGGCCGGAGGTAGAGTGGGCGTGTCGACTGGTTCCTCTTCTCTCCGGTAAAGCGCTAGAAGCATACCTCGCTATGGATGAAGATCGGGCTGATGTCTATGAGGATCTTCGTGAGGCATTGCTGGCAAAATTTGACATCTCAACAGAAACATACCGACAACGATTCCGGCAGACGGTGACACCTGCTGGAGAAACCCCCACAGAGACCTATAACCGACTTAAGGGCCTCTACAGACGATGGGTTCGACCGGAGCGGAGCACGAAGGCGGAGATAGGAGAAGTCATCATCTTGGAACAGTTCCTGCGAGTGCTGCCATATGAAGTACGAACCTGGGTGAAGGAGCATGAGCCCATGGATGGACTAGGTGCTGCTAGGCTGGCCACGCAGTACCTGAATGCACACAGAGGTCAGACGCATACACGGGCTACTGCAACCCGAGGGGCCAAACACACTGACAAAGGAGATGAAGGTACTGTTTCTTTTGTTCCTAACAAAAAACTTGTATGTTTTTACTGCCAACAAGAGGGACATAAAGCATCAAACTGTCCCGTACGGAAGTCCAAACTAACAAGTCTTTGTTATGTCCCAAGAGAGGGTTATGGGAAAGATACTGTAATACATGCAAAACAGCATATAGACGTTGTGGTCAATGGAGAGACATTGAATGCACTCATTGACACTGGCAGCAATATGTCTTTGATAAAACAATGTTATGTGCCAGCAACTCACATTGACTTTACACACACGCAGAACATTCTATGTGTCCATGGGGACCAGAAAAATTACCCTACCACTGAAATAACTGTGGTGATTAATGACCAACCGTATTTGATGACTGTTGGGGTGGTAGAAGGGTTACCCGTAGGCATGGTATTAGGATGGGATCTACCAATTGTGAGTGAACTATTGAATAAGACTGATGTGTGTACAGATGCTACTTCTGGTGTGTCATGTCCTGTACTGACACGTGCACAAGCTAAAGTGGGTTTAGAACCTTTACCAAACTTGGATGACAGCTTAATTCAAGGGGAGGGGAAACCTAAGAAGTCACGGCAAAAACGCCGCATGGAAAAACAGTTGGGTTCACCCATACAAAAAGAGAAAACTGAGGGGTTGAACGTTACTGACTGGGACGTTCCAACCAACATAGCCCAGTTACAAGCTGATGATGTTACCTTAAGACCTTTGTTTAACAAAGTATGTGAGGGGGCAAAAACAATTGAGATGCTTGGGGCAGAAAAGTATGTGATTGAAAATGATGTCCTGTATGTGTTGTCTGATGGTGTCAAACGTCTTGTTGTTCCTGAATGTTGCAGACCACTAATTTTGCATCTAGCACACACCATCCCATGGTCAGGACACTTAGCACATCAGAAAACATACCATCGCATCAGTACATGTTTCTTTTGGCCATCCATGTATACTGACGTACACACATACTGCTCTACATGTGCTGTGTGCCAGAAAACCAGTTCTGTTCGCAGGTCAGCACGAGCTCCTTTGCATCCATTGCCAGTGGTCACCACTCCCTTCAAACGGATAGCGATGGACATTGTCGGACCTCTGGAAAAAAGCAGCACAGGCAACCAATACATTTTAGTGATCTGTGATTATGCCACCCGCTACCCAGAAGCCTTCCCTCTACGTAGCATCACCACAGCAAAGGTAATAACAGCACTAATACAACTGTTTTCCAGGGTTGGATTCCCAGATGAGATCTTAACTGATCAAGGTACAAACTTTACGTCAAGACTTATGAAGTTACTACATCAGCAGTTGGGCATTCAGTCGATTCGGACAAGTCCATACCACCCACAAACTGACGGTTTAGTTGAACGATTTAATCAAACCCTCAAGAGGATGCTGAGAAAGTTTGTGAACGACACCGGGAAGGACTGGGACAAATGGCTGCCGTTTCTGCTTTATGCCTACCGTGAGGTGCCACAGGCATCTACAGGGTTCTCACCCTTTGAGCTCATCTATGGATGGCGAGTTCAAGGGCCCCTGGAGCTTGTAAGGAAAACCTGGGAAGCACCGAATACTGCAGGAGAGGGAGAAACCAACATCGTCAGATTTGTACTACAGATGAGGGACCGACTGGACACATACCGCGAACAAGCTCAGGAGAATCTGAAGAAAACCCAGAAAGCTCAGAAATTGTGGTATGATCAGTGGTCCAGACAGCGAGAATATCAACCTGGACAGAAGGTACTGTTGCTCCTACCATCATCCACAAATAAACTGCTGGCGAAGTGGCAGGGACCTTATGACATCCTCAGAAAGACTGGACCTGTCACCTACGAGGTACTACACCCTGACAGAGGGAAAAGGAGTCAAATCTACCACGTCAACCTCTTAAAAGAATGGCGGGAACGTGAGCCTATGATGAAGAAGGCTATGCTTACTTGCAAGGTGGATGCACCAGAAGAAGAGGAAGAGGACACGTTAGATGAGGAGACTCCGAGAAGGTTCCAGTCAGTGGTGAGTGTAGATCATCTAGAGGAGAAACAGAGGGCCGAGTTGATGGATGTGTTACACAGTTACCCTGAACTTTTGAGGACACAGCCGGGAAGAACCAACCTGGTGGAGCACAGTATTTATCTGACTGACCCAACACCAATCAGGCAACGGCCTTATCGAGTTCCTGAGAGCTTAATAACTCCGTTGAAGGCAGAAATCAAAATGATGATGGACATGGGTGTGATTGAATCATCGACAAGTGCCTGGAGTAGTCCAATAGTCCTTGTGCCTAAAAAAGATGGGACATTAAGGCTATGTCTGGATTTTAGGAAGCTAAATGCTGTATCAAAATTTGATGCCTACCCCATGCCACGTATCGATGAGCTCGTTGAGAGGATAGGGAGAGCAAAATATATTACAACGCTGGACCTATGCAAGGGCTACTGGCAGGTGCCACTAGAGAAGACCTCCCGAGAATATACTGCTTTTCGGACACCAGTGGGCCTCTATCAGTTTACCACCATGCCCTTTGGGTTACATGGGGCCCCAGCAACCTTTCAACGCCTGATGGATCAAATACTGCAAGATTGTGAGGACTGCAGCGCAGCTTACCTGGACGATGTTGTAATCTACAGTAACACCTGGGAAGACCATCTCCAGCACTTGCACAAGATTTTGCACAAGATCCAGAAAGCAGCTCTGACCCTGAACGTAACAAAATGTGAGTGGGCCAAACATGATACAAAATACCTGGGATTTCAGCTTGGGAATGGTGAAGTGCGTCCTCAACTGGATAAGGTGGAGGCCATCCGCAATTGTCCACGACCGAGAACCAAGAAAGAGGTACGGTCATTTCTTGGACTAGTTGGGTGGTACCGTCGTTTCATTCCCCAATTCTCTGAGAAAGCTGTACCCTTAACAAACCTGACAACCAAAATGGTAAAGAATCCAGTACCATGGACGGAGGACTGTGAGCACGCATTCACCTACTTAAAAGAATGTCTCTGTACCTTTCCTGTGCTGAGGAGCCCTGATTTTGCACAGAGATTCCTGGTTCAAGTAGATGCATCAGCCAGAGGAATAGGAGCGGTGCTGTTACAAGAAGACAAAGGTCAGGAGTATCCTGTGCTGTACCTAAGTCGGAAGCTGTTGCCAAGGGAAACCAGATATGCAACAATAGAAAAAGAAGGGTTGGCAATTAAATGGGCCTTGGAAAGCCTCCGGTATTACTTACTAGGCAGAGAATTTGACTTAGAAACTGACCACAGGGCACTGTCATGGATCCATTCAATGAAGGATCGAAATGCCCGAGTGACTCGGTGGTACCTGTCCTTACAGCCATACAAATTCCAGATACGGTACAAGGCAGGAAAAGAGAACATCATAGCGGATTACCTGTCTCGATTGTCGGACACCGTCAATCCAGGAGAAGGGGGAGGTAATGTGACAAAGGAGGTTGTCACTGGCCTGCGGCAGAACTGCATATAAACTCTCTTCCACACACATCCATTAAAACACGATACTCCATACTCAACATCAGCCGATCACAGGGTGCACCCTGTAGTCGCGCTGCTGCCGGAACGCATACATACAGACATACACACACACATTCCAAGTTATAATTTCGCTATACGTCCGTTATCATAAAGCATACATAACACTTACATCAAGCATATTCACTTACCTGTTGTTTGTTGTGTTTGTCTCGTCTCGTCTCGCGGATCTTCCGGGCTGCGCCATGACGGCTATGGAAGGCCAAAGGGGCCAAAAAGCCGGCGCGGTATTTTTATGCACAAACATGCACTGCGCATGTGCAGAAGGGTCGGCCAGCCGGAGATCCTATTTGTTTTATGTACAGGGGGGAAAGATTGTTGGGGATAATTAAAAAAGGGGTTTATAAAAACCGGGAAAATATAAAAAGAATTAGTTGTGGTATAAAACTTTATAGTATGCAAATGGAGTGTATACATGTCTAAAATTGTTGATCAAAGAAATGTTTATAAATATAGTTACCAGATACTTACCTGCTGTGATGGTATGAGCCATTCCATACCAGTCTCCCCTGCTATAAAAAGGGCAGAGTGAGCACAGTATGGTGTGGGGTGTAGGAGTAAGGTTGTGGAGCGGTGTGGAGCGGTGTGGAGCAGTGTGGAGCAGTAAATTGACTTATTGGATTTCTTTATTAGTAGAAAGAAAACGTTAGCCAAGTGCTACTTGTCTTGTAAATATATATATATATATATATTTTTTTTTTTTGCTGGTTATTATTTTTGGGGGATTTTTTTTTTTTTCCCTGAGCACTGTAAATAAATACACTTTGCACCACAGTGCTATTTCGACTTTGCCATTTTTTGGAAGATTTGAGAGGTTCGGGACCTGAACGAAACACGTCTCCGTGACACACACACAGTCAAATTCACATTTGTCTGACACCGCTTCATATAGATTTGACATGTTATTGAAGTCTTCAGACTTAATCGTAATTATGGATTTTTCATCTTGTTTTGTTATTTTGGTTTCTTTTGAGTATTTAAGGTAAGGTCAAATGTATTGTCTCCCGAAAGAGAAATTAGTTTTAGAAAAGGGTTCTGCTGTACATAAACACCAGCAAGACAACATCTAACACACATACACAATACAAATCTAATCCTAAAATACCTCCTAATATAAAAAAGATTCCATAAAATCAATCATTTTAAAAGAATTATATACAAATAAAATACAATAATGTTCTCTCCCCTCTGCTCCTTAGGATGATACATAGTTCCAAAAAAGATAAGGTTTTGCCCAGTACACTATACGAAGCTAACATTTCTCTTATTTTAAAAAAAAACAAAGATGAAACTGATCCAGCTAGTTATAGGCCAATTGTGCTACAAAATTTTGATAGAAAAGTGATCACTAAAGTGTTAGCCATGCGACTTAATAAACATTTATCATCTATCATCCATCCTGACCAGACTGGATTCATCCCTGGAAGATTCTCTTTCTTTAATGTACGCCGCCTTCTTAATACAATGTATGTCAACCATGCAAAAACAAAAGGGGCAGCAATTTTATCTTTGGACGCACAAAAAGCTTTTGATCAAGTTGAATGGCATTATTTATATGAGTCACTACAAAGGTTTGGATTCGGTCAAACGTTTATGTCATGGGTTAGATTAATATACGCCAAGCCAATGTGTTCAGTTTTAACTAATACAGACAGATCACCTAGATTTCCTTTAGGCCGATCAGTACAAAAGGGTTGCCCTCTCTCTCCTGCCCTTTTCGCTATTGCGATTGAGCCCCTTGCCCTAAGCATAAGACGTCATACAGATATTACAGGCCTTCAAGTGGGAAACAGAGAAGTTCTCATTAGCCTTTACGCAGATGACATTATACTGTATCTATCAAACTCTGAGCACTCAGTCCCAACTCTTCTGAATCTAATCACTTCTTTTGGAAAAATATCAGGATATACAATCAATCTGTCCAAAAGTATTTTCATGCCCCTTTCCGACATTTATGACCCTGACTTCCTAGAAAATATTCCATTTAAAATAGTTAATGATAATTTCAGTTATCTTGGGCTGACAATCCCTAAAGATTCAAAATTAATATTCAAATTAAACTTCGTAGAATTTATTTCAAAACTTAAAAATAATATTAATAACTGGAAGATTTTACCCCTATCGATGATTGGTCGCATACATTCAATTAAAATGGTTTCTCTCCCTAGATTTTTATATCTTTGTCAAAATCTCCCTATTTTCCTTACCGCAGCTTTTTTCAAAGAGTTGGATTCTATAATAATGTCTTATATTTGGAACTATAAAACACACAGAGTCTCAAAAATCCATCTTCAAAAGCCTAGGTCTGCAGGAGGCTTGGGTATGCCAATATTTAAGCATTATTACTGGGCTGCCAACGCTAGAGCTTTAATGTTCTGGCTGGAGGAGGCACCAGGTAACTCTGCGACAGAGACCCCTCTATGGGTGCAAGTGGAGGCCAATTTGGCTTTAGGGACCTCCCTAACGGCGATGTTGTTCTCTAAGCTGGACAAGCCTAAAGCTTTAAAAAAAAACTGAGCTTTTTGTTGAAAAACTCAGTAAGAATTTTCAACCAAATAAGTAAAGCTCTGACCCTACCAGAGACCTCTGTATATGCGCCAATCTGTAAGAATCATTCATTCTTACCAGCATGGACTGATAAAACTTATTATGTTTGGAGGAAAAACGGTTTGTGTTTTATCAAGGATCTTTATGTAGAGGGGCGTTTTGCTTCCTTCAGTCAATTAAGGGAAAAATTTGGCCTCCCTCACACACATTTTTTTCATTATTTGCAAATCCGGCATTTCAAGAGTTCACACTTAGCTGATGATTAGTTATAAAGCTTGTTTGGCATGCTGTCCCGGGAGAGAGCCCTGAGCTCATGAGATCCTCGAGCCCGGGGCTCCCTCCCGTTGCAAGGCGAGAGGGGAGATCGAGCTCAGGTAGATCTCGAGAACTCCCCCTTCGTAGTGTTGAAGAGCAGATAGTAGTTCTCTTTAACGAGATAGGTACTACATATGGAGCAAGTCTATAAAGTTGATCAATCAAATTTAGTTTGCGTGTTTTTAATCGGTGGGAGGAAACCGGAGGACCCGGAGAAAACCGACGTGAACACGGGGAGAACATGCAAACTCCGCACAGGAAATGCCCGCTGGTTAGGTAGAGCCTAGGACCATTGACATTCTTACTGTGAGGCAACAGCGCTAAGCGCTGGGCCACCGTGTCACCCATCTAGAAAAGGGAAGGAGTAGGGGTGGAAGGGGGGATTCTTCAAAGCGAAGATAGTGGTGATATGGAACCTGGGATATTTATAGTAGTTAAGGGATCATCTGATTGGTGCATGTTGATTTGGATAATGTGGGTCCAGCTGCTAGCAATCATAAGCACGTGATCCTCTCGAAATTAGTTTATAAATAAACTCCACTTCAAGAGTTCACACTTAGCTGATGATTAGTTATAAAGCTTGTTTGGCATGCTGTCCCGGGAGAGAGCCCTGAGCTCATGAGATCCTCGAGCCCGGGGCTCCCTCCCGTTGCAAGGCGAGAGGGGAGATCGAGCTCAGGTAGATCTCGAGAACTCCCCAAAATGCCTTACAAAAGCTCGGGACAGCAGCCGCGTATTGAAGAACCCCCCCAAATGCAGATGGAACAATGCCATATCCGGCTGCTGGATATAACATTGATTGCTTAGGAAAGAGAGGCTCCTGCGGGGAGCGGCAAAAAGTAGACTCTTGCTGGAGTCTAAGCGGGGGCGTGGGAGGGGCGGGATTGACTCCTGCGGGAGTCGAAGCTCGGATACCTCCTGCGGGAGCGAGCTGGGGTGGGCGGAATTTTTGCAGGGGTCGGGAAAAGTTTTTTGGTCTGTGAAGACTCCTGCAAGAAGGGGTGTGAGGTGGGCTGGGGGGGGGCATGAACTCCTGCGGGAGTTGAAGCTCGTTTTAGTCACTCCTGCGGGAGTTAGAGCCGGAGATTGAGGGCCTAGCTGAAGAGGAAAGGGTGGCGGGTTAACTCGCCGAAATAAGATAGAGAGAAAAAAGGGGGGGCGGAGGATCTCGACGCCAGAAGGAAGAAAAGGAGAAGGGGAATCGTGCAAGCGCAAGCATGCGGGCCTACGTGCATGCAGAGACACACACGCTCGGGCGCGCAAAGCGAGCTTACATACGCGTATGAATACGCGAAATGCATATGCACGTTCCCGAACACACATACTCATACATACATGCGTATACGCCTGTATATGATTATATACAAGTGTATATGCATTCCTAGTGGCCATGGGGGGGGCGGTGATGACTCCTGCGGGAGTCGAAGCTCGGAGCGACCCCTGCGGGGGTCAGAGCCATGCGGGGGCATTTCTCCTACCGGAGTCTGGGAGAGGGAGGGGGCGGTGGAGACTACGGCAGGAGGTGGCCGGGGCGAGACTCCTGCGGGAGTCGAAGCTCGTTTTAGTCACTCCTGCGGGAGTTAGAGCTGAGGATTGAGGGCCTATTGAAAAAGATGAGAGTGGCGTGTTAACTCGCCGAAATTGAGTTAGAGAAAAATGGGGCGGAGAATCTCGATGCCGGAAGGAAGAAAAGAAGGGGGGGTAACATTCAGGCGCACGCAAGCTGGCCTACGCACGTGGAAGGACACGTACGCTAGGGCCCGCAATACGTGCGCGTACACGCACACACGCACGCACACTTATTCATACGCACATGCGTATACGTGAGCATATGTAAATACACACACGTGACTACGCATTCTTAAAGGCTGGGGGGTGGGCAGTGATGACTTCTGCGGGAGTCGAAGCTCAGAGCAACCCCTGCGGGGGTCAGAGCCATGGGGGGGCTACGGGAACCAGAAGGAGTGGGGAGACAGGATGGGGCGATGATGACTCCATCTGGGAATGTGATTGTGAGGGGGTTGGCCTGGAATGGGCCTAGAAAGATTCCTGCGGGAATCGAAGCTCGTGATGGACCCCTGCGGGGGTCCGAGCCGTAGGGGAGGGTGGCAAGCTTAGCATAGCTTGGAAGCAGAAAGTACATACAAGCATAAGCATGAACACTCACACGTACAAAACATAAGCATACATACATACGCACATGCACAGACACGTGCACGTGCCCGCATACAAATGCGTCGCACGTACGCGAACCCGCACCTGCTCGTTCATTCACACACATATATGCGCGCATGCGCAGGCACTCACGCATACTCACATACTCACATAGTCATGCATGCGTGCATACGCACGCGCCACCACTTACGCCCGTACAGCGGGTGCGCACTTAGCTGGATAGTGCCTTTTGAGCTTCCTTAAGGTGGGGTTGGCTGAGGCGAATGTAGGCTTTGAAGGCATCGGAAGACCAGCGGCCTAAGGTCTGAATTTGTTGTGAGGAAAGACCTCTGTGTGCTGCTGTAGTGGCTGCGCCAATTCTAAATGAATGGCTAGAATATAGTTCAGGGGAAAAGCCTGAAAGGCTGAGCACCTCTTTTAAGTGTTTTTGAAACCAAAAACGGGTTACTGGACGGTTGACGTCATCAGTAAAGAGGGGGGCAAGGGGGTTAGGATCTTGAGCTCTCCTAAGGTGGAGGAATGCGAGAAGGGTTTGAAAAGGACGTGTGGGGGAGGGAATGTTGAAAATATAAATAAAATGCCCTTTCCCTGACTGATCTGTTTTGCTGTGCTTGATGAAAAAAGCTATTGTTTCATCATTCTGCAGAGTTAGATCAGAATTTGTGGGGTGGGTGGCGGGGTTAAATTTGGATGTAATGGCCATTTCTGAACACCTAAGGAAGCCGAAAAAGGCTAAGGTGAACATGGCATCAAGTGTGCGGGCTGCATGAGTGGAAAGGTATCCTTTGCGCAGTGTATGGATGCATCTTGAAAGTATGTTGAGTGTAATGGGTTGTCTGGTGTCGGGGAGGGGGGGGGTGCATTTTTTGGATACCTTTGATAAGGAGGGAGGTTTGTGAATTGGAAATGGCTTCTGAGGGGGACCCGTGTATCAGTTTATGAAAAAATTGGATCCCGCTAAGGTAGCTTTTTATAGAGCTAGCCTGAATGTTTTTTGCAGTGTGTAGGTGTGAAATAAAGGAGGTGATGGTAAGTAGTGAGAAATCTGGGAATTGTATTTTGAATAGGGAGTGGAAAAGCTTGAAAGCATTCCATGCTGTGAGATATGTTTGCTGGGTTCTGGGAGCAATGGCGTGTAGGATAAGAGATATAGAGGTTTCGTGTAGCTGGTGTAGTGGGTGATTTATGGCAATATCATTTGTGAATAAGGTGGGACAGGTGTTGGATGCTGGTCTGCTTCTGGTGCCAAGAGCCGAAATTTCTGGAAAAGAAAACGAGAAAGAGAATCAGCAATTAGATTTTTGCAGCCTGGAACATGTTCAGCAGTCATAATGAATTGTTTTTTGGCTGACGTCCATATAAGGTGTCTTAAAAAGGGCATAATTGGTAGTGAATGGGAGCGCCCTTTATTAATGCAATACACGGTAGCTTCATTGTCGCAATGAACGAGAATGCTGAAAGTGGACCATTCATCTCCCCATAGAAGAGCTGCGGCGACAATGGGGTAAAGCTCAAAAAGGGCGGATGATTGCTGATTTGTTGGTAATTTAAGCATTTGATGGGGCCAGGTTGAAGCGAACCAGTGTCCCTGGTAATAACCGCCGAACCCGATAGAGGGGGCGGCGTCGGTATATAAGTTGATATCTATCGGGGATGAAATAAGGTCGCTGTAGAAAAAGGAACAGCCGTTCCATTGCTTAAGGAAGGAAATCCATAAGCTGAGTTCGTTGCGACTTGATTTAGAGAGAGAGATTATGTCTTCTAAATCATGGACCGTAGTAGAGAGCTGGAGGAGGTGAGTAATAAACGGGCGGCCCTGGGGGATTATGCGCATAGCGAAGTTAAGATGCCCAAGGATAGATAATAGTTCGCGTTTGGTGCAATTATGTTTCTCGAGAAAATTTTGGGATAGCGAGATTATGCGATCGGTTTTCTCTTTAGGAAGAGATGCTTGGAATTTATTTGAGTCTAAATTGATACCCAGGAATTCTATAGAAGTGCTGGGTCCGGATGTTTTCTCCTCTGCGAGGGGGATTCCCAGATCCTCGAAAACCTTTTGTGTGATCGCTAGGTGTTTAGCTGGGGGCGAGGAGGGGGGAGAGACGAGGAGAAAATCATCCAGAAGGTGGATGAGATGCGGGATTTCATAGTTGTTAGATAAAATCCAGCATAATGCTTCTGAAAGCATGTCGAAGATTTTAGGGCTACTTTTGCAGCCGAAGGTTAATCGGACTGCAAAATAGAATTGTGAGCGCCAATTAATGCCAAAAAGGTGCCAGAAGTCTGGATGGATTGGCATGATTTTGAAGGCAGAAGTAATATCGATTTTTGCTAGCCAAGCGTTGCGACCTGCTATTTTTATTAGAGCAATGGCTTGTTCTATATCGTGATAACTAAGCGAGTATTCTTCTGATGGAATAGTGCTGTTAATGCTAGGAAATATGGAATTGTGCGGGGCAGAGAGATCGATAATCAGGCGTTT
>CAIGQS010000524.1:11361-25278 GCA_903798195.1 Danio kyathit | reverse complement strand
AACGGTGTCACTGTACTGTAAGAATGCACAGATCTATAATGAAAGTATTGTTTGAGCATTAGTTTGTCATTGTCATTATTTTGTCATTTAAAATAAAACACACAGGACGGACATGTTTACATATTATTAAGAGTATTTGTCTTGTTTAAACATACACCCGAATATCCCAAAATTCCCTGCACTTTCGCTCCTCTTTAAATGGCGTTTACAGAAGCTGATCTGGGATCAGTTTATCATACGGAGCGCCTCTGTCAGTCAGCGCTTATACCAGTCATTGGCTCATACATTCGCTGATTCAGAGGTTGCATATGAAGGGTGATGATCGACGCACAGCTTTAATGGAAAGAAAGTGAATGCAGACATTTTTATATTCATTTCAGCATGCATTCAAGATTAAAAATACATGAGAAATATGGGAAAATAGTGAATGATATGATGATAGCAGGATAGAACTGTAGAATAAGGGAAAATCCAGGCAAAAACGGGAGAGTTGACATGCATGAAGTGAACATGAAGTGTTTGTAGAAAAATATTTTTGCGAGGGAACGCAAAAACTTAAAAATATATTTTCCTATCAGTTTTTTTTTCTCCCACCCATTTTTTTACTCCCACTCAGTTTTTTTTTTCTCCACCATGACGTCCCTTCCGGGTCTCCGTAGATTTTCACTTTTTGTAGAAAGATTAAAAATATGTGAGGCAACAAATGCACACATGATGATTGACATATAACATTTGTTAATCAGCGGTTATTAAAACCTCTTCTTGGTTCGCCGCAAATCTTTTTAAATGCATGAAAAGGCAAGCGCATATTTTAGCCTTACCCTGAGTTTGGTGATACTCTGCCTGTATTAACATACATGCTGTATTTTAATATATCTAATTTTGATGAATTACCTCTAACTTTTGACAGCTTTTTCTTCTTTTTACGCGGTTATGCGCGCATTATATTTCACAAGCAAGGTGACTGAAATTGAAATTAAAATACAAAAGATACTGACCCATTACACATAAAAACCAAAAAAAAAAAAAAAAAAACAAAACAACAATTATAGGCTACTTTAAAGTAGAACATTGATGTTTTGAAAAAAAAACTGAACTGAAACTAAATTATTAAAATTTCCTCAGGGCCAAAGCGGGTTAATTTTTTAAAATATTAAAGATATAGATTAATAAAATAAATATTAAACAAAAGAGACATATATTTCATATTTCACCATGCATTTCATTTGATAGGCTAAACTTTATAGCCTTATTAAACACTGTCAAAACCCACACATATTTTATGAAAATGAAAAAAGACAGTTATGTTAATCATTAAACTCCAAATCAAGCTGTCGGTATCTCCTCGGGGTTGAAATTGTTCTATATCCGAAAAAAAGAACAAGTATCAGCGCGCAGTCTTGCTTTTTAGATTTATTTTAGGCCTGTTATCAGCTGACAGCGCACGCACAGCCGCAATACCGAGAGAAAATGTAGGCTGCAAAATATATACACTAGTAGTAATCAACGCATTTGCCTTATTTAAAAAATCTAATCGTTTTAGTCTTGCAATTATAACATTTAAAGATAATGTCTGTTTTTATCAACTTTTCTGTCATTTATTTCTCATTTGCTAATTATGTATTAATTTGTCAATGTTAATATATTACTGGCTATTTTATATACGTATCTAAAATCCTTTGGCATTCAAATTTGCTTTGAACTTGAAAGAGAGAGAGAAGCAGTTTTGACCTGTCAGTCTGCGCACCTTGCTCCTGAATAGCATTTCTTTTTCATGTCAGTCTTTACTTTAACCTAATAAAGATAAGTGTCATAATAACTACAATTATTATTAAAAATGAAAATATGATTTGTTTATTGCATGTAGTTAACTATTTATGCGATGTGGGTAAATGGTGGGTAAAAATGTTTCAATCCGGCTACCGCAAGTATATTTCAAACTTGCGGAGGCACTGTAATTGATACAGTTTTCTCCAATAAGGTGGTGTAATAAATAAATTTCAATATTTATTAAGTGTTGTTCACATTAAATAATAAATAACCAATTAACATTGGTTTAAAAAGTATTTTGTGACATGACGGTCTCACTCGCGGTTAATGCGCGCTGCATGTAATGAAAGACAATATTATTTGTTGCCTAGGCTATATGTGACAGTTAATGTTCTGTCTGTAAAGCTTACTAAGTATAAATGAAAACTGTTTCCATAGTAGAAAAGGTAGACTTTCATTTTTTTTTTTTTTTTTTTTTTGAATGAAGGGGAAATCTGTATCTCAGCCTAGGCCTAATTATTATTTTTACACACTGTGAAACAGGTTAATCCAATCCAATCTTTTATTTTAAGAAAGAAAAACAAACAAAAAAATATGTTTGCGAATTGTTTTTATTTCGAGCTAAATAACATTTTAGAAAAAAAGCGGTTAATGCGCGCGCTGCGTGTAATGAAAGACAATGACAATAATAAGCCTTAAGTTTTTATAAAATAGTGCAGCATTATTCTCAGTCAGTGGCTGAAAAAAAATGAAGATTGCAGACGCTGCATACATTTGAAGGTTTCTATGGATCTCTTTTCGTCAAGTTGCCTGTTCATTGCTGTGACGCGTTATTTCACAGAGGCTGCATGAGACTGCAAAAAAAAGCGCATCTTGTTGATTTTCTTTATTCTACGAATACACAACTTTGGTGTTAATGTGTGTACATATATTTCCATGGTTATATAGACCAGGTTCTAGTATTGCGTAGGTGGGGGCATTATTTTACCGTGGTAAAGTGGAGCACTTCTTGGCAAATTAATAATGACTCACTTTGTTTAGTAATTAAATTTCATAGTTATAAAATACATTTAAAGAATATTTTGACACTTTCAATTATTCAGGATTATTTATTGCACCAAAAGTAATTTCAAAGGAACATCAAATGTTGGTAAACCTTTAAACTGCTTAATTTGTGTGTATAAACGCCTATGATGCAATAAAAGGCCTGCTAAATGCATCATGACATTTGAAATATATATTTTCTCTTTTCTTTTGCAAGTTGTATGTAAACCTATTACTTAAAATTACTTAAACTTAAAATCGGCGTTTTTTTTTTTTTTGTGCACATTATTTTGACAATACACGAGGCTCACCCGTGGCGCCGGCTTGCGTTAAATGAGGGGTTAGTAATTATTTTATACATGGTTATATTCAAATCAATGAAATAATAACTTTAATAAATAAAATATGTTTGTAAGAATGTGGAGGGTCAGTGATTCACTTCCCTGCCAGAGATTGCTCTATGGTTTTAAAAACCCTTTTAAAACTGGATCGTTGACCTGTATCATTTTTTATAGCCTCTGTAGATATATTATATTAAAAAACGAAAAAAAAGGGCGCAGTCTAGTTGCTTTTAAGATTTATTTTAGGCTTGCGTTCAGCTGACAGCCGCAATACCGAGAGAAAACTTAGGCTAAATAATATATTCCCTAATCTAAACGACTCAGAAAAACTTTGGCTATAACCTCTTCTTGGTTCGCCGCAAATATTTTTAAATGCATTAAAGGGCAATTAGCTCTAACTTTTTACAGCTTTTTCTTCTTCTTACGCGGTCATGTGTGCATTATATTTCACACGCAAGGTGACTGAAATTGAAGTTAAAATAAGATAAAGATACTGAGCCATTACAAGTAAAAAACAAAACAAAACAATTATACTTTAAAGGAGAACATTGACGTTTTGAAAAAAAAAAAACTGAACTGAAACTAAATTATTAAAAATAAACTTGCGGGACTTAATTTATGTACTGCGGCAAAAAAATATTTTTTTTATACTTTTAGTGATCTGCTTGAGCTAGGTCAATTTATTTTTATGCTTTTGATGAAGCAGCATTCAACGTAAGCTCTTTAGACCAGGCGCCAGACTGTTTCTCAATGTTTCGCTACAAAATAAATAGTTAATCAGGCCTATTTTCATTATTCATTTATTTTTCATTATTCGTTTATTATTATGTACAATAATTGAGACGTAAAATGAGATAGTAAAATATAATCAACAACGAAAATGTAAATAACGTAAATGAAAACATAAATGAAAAAGCTTGTTTGATGACTGTCTTAGACCTATTAAAATAGTAAACAGTGAACATCTCTCTATATTTAGGCTAAAAGACTGCTTTATTTATTTAGGCCTACTCATTTTGTACTGAATGTTTGTGCTTTAATTTTAGTTGTCTTTATTTTTTCAATACTACTTTCCAAATTGAATCCTCACTTAGCAAGTTTACAATGATAATAAAGAGTGTTAAGAAATTTTAATGAAGGAATTATAATGCTTTGTTTTATCGTTTAATCTTTATTTACAAGAACAGTAGCATGTTTACAGCTGCTGTATAAGCTATTTCTGTCCATTCGCATCCCGTCCCTTTGTGCCCCCTGGTGGCATATTCACAAACTGCAGCCTTACATTAAAAACACGTAATTGCCCATTTAAAGCGGCGGCGGTATAAGCCGCGGCGACAGTGGTCACATTGAACTCTCACCTACTGTATACTACAAAATGGCGCAGAATAGTGCATAAGTGTGCAATTTGAATTGCACCTAGTGATTTGGGGGGCCCTAAGCAATTCCAGGTATGGGGCCCAAGCATTGAAACTCAAAACATTCTCTATCTCTATAAATATTATTCTTCTCGGTCCCACTTTATATTGTGTCGCTTATACCTGTGAACTTACATGGTAATTAGATGTGTAAGTAGTATGTAACTACAGTGTATGTACACAAGTTTACATAGTATTTACTTGTGTATTACTGGTGTAACTACACTCATGTAACAACCCACTGAATAGTATGTGTAAGTACAAATGTGTAACAGGACATTGGTAACAACAGTAGGAAAGTACACATCTGTAACAAGAATTATGTAAGTGCATTGTGTAACAACAATATGTACTTGCAGATGTTTTCCCACTTCCACACCTGTTTGCAGATCATGCACTTGTGAACACTGTATGGCAGAACTAATGCTGCATTAGAAGGTTTCACCTTGTGATACCAGTGTACTTACATGGTAACTCCACAGGAACTGTCCACTTAATATAAAGTGTAAAATGGTCACAAATTACTGTGTAACTTGTAGAAATATCTTCTATGCAACACTTTAATAACAGTGTAGTTACATGGTAACTCCACAGGAACAGTCCACAATATAAAGTTTAAAATAAAATTCATTTTCGTTTCGGCCTAGTCCCTTTATTAATCTGGGGTCGCCACTGCGGAATGAACCGCCAACTTATCCAGCATATGTTTTACACAGTGAATGCCCTTCCAGCTGCAACCCATCTAAGCCGAAAAGAAAATGAATGAATGTATGAACAGTAATTTGTGACCATTTTACACTTTATATTGAGTGGATCCTGTGGAGTTACCATGCAAGTACACTTGTATCACAAGGTGAAACCTTCTAATGCAGCCATACAGTGTTCACAAGTACATGATCTGCAAACAGGTGTGGAAGTGGGAAAACATCTGCAAGTACATATTATTGTTACACAATGCACTTACATAATTCTTGTTACAGATGTGTACTTTCCTAGGGTTGTTACCAATGTCCTGTTACACATTTGTACTTACACATACTATTCAGTGGGTTGCTACATGAGTGTAGTTACACCAGTAATACACAAGTAAATACTCTGTACCAGTGTGTACATACACTGTAGTTACATACTACTTACACATCTAATAACCATGTAAGTTCACAGGTATAAGCGACAATATAAAGTGGGACCTTTTTGTCTGTAGATTCTGTTTTTTTCCCTAAATAAACTGCATGTTAAAATATATACTTAATATATAGTTAATGTAATATATTTAAAAGAAGGTCGCTGGTTCGAGCCTCGGCTGGGTCAGTTGGCGTTTCTGTGTGGAGTTTGCATGTTCTCCCTGCATTCGTGTGGGTTTCCTCCAGGTGCTCCGGTTTCCCGCACATCCCAGAGATGGGTTGCGGCTGGAAGGGCATCCGCTGCGTAAAAACGTGCTGGATAAGTTGGCGGTTCATTCCGCTGTGGCGACCCCAGATTAATAAAAGGACTAAGCCGAAAAGAAAATGAATGAATGAATGAATAATATATTTAAATACAATAAATTCACAAATAAAACAGTAACATTAGTAGTTGCATTAGTAGTATGGTAGGAACGTTCCACTATTCATGAGGGCTGCCAGTTTTGAAAAGAAGTATTAACATTAAAATCTTGGTTATAGA
Organism: Danio kyathit; assembly: GCA_903798195.1. Taxonomy (NCBI): domain Eukaryota; kingdom Metazoa; phylum Chordata; class Actinopteri; order Cypriniformes; family Danionidae; genus Danio; species Danio kyathit. The sequence continues at coordinate 19,043 of CAIGQS010000524.1, read as the reverse complement.
CAGATTTTAGATGATAGAACATTTATAAAAGAACCATGAATAATATAGGCATTCATCGGGGACCCCTAATTCCCTAGGGCCCTAATCAGCTGCTTACCTCACAAATACAATAATACACCTATTTAAAACATCTTCTTCTTATGTAATATATTACAGAACAACCTCTTTCACTGTTTTGTCTAACATTCCCGAAAGCTCTCTCGGCTGCTGAATATGTTTTATTACGGCACAAGTTCCGCATGACCCCTGAATCTGTGCTGTCCGGCGCTCCATTAGAGATGTGATGAGGGGTGAGTCCTCTCACATGAGTATAAATGCATTATCGCTGCTAAACACAACCTGAAGCTGCATCACGGATGTACAGCCTGCTGCTGAATGTGCTGAAGGACGCTGCGCTAAAAGGCCCATTTATGTTTCTAATAGCTGGTTAAATCTGCTTCTATAAACTTGTGCAGTTATGACCTGAATATCTGCCTCGCTGCTGTATCTGAACGGCTAATTTAATTTATAATTTTAAAAGTTTAATCAGTCAGTTAATCTGATGTCAGCGAACTCATTTTATCAGATGGTATGATGTGTATTTTTCAGTCTTCTGTCATTATTTTTGAACTGTTTTTGTGGCCAGCAGATGGAGCTAGCATGCTAAGCTAAAGCATGGCAGATTCCCACACTCAGCACTAACTCATTCACTATAAGAGGGGGTTACAGTATCTGTAGCATTTCATTCATTTCAATGACAAAGTCACACAACCACGTGGAAGTAGGTCGTTTGAAATGCGCCATCTTTTCTCATGGGTGCACAGTCCTGCAGCCATTGTTTTGAGTCATTTGACTGAACTTAAATGATAACTAATTTTGATATGACTGATGTAGTACAGCATTCAAATTGCTTCATTGAGCTCCAAAATTCTTTTAAGGCTACTTCCAGCATGATATGTGTCTGCATGTACAGTAGTGAAGATTATCAGTATTAGAAGTGATGATTCAGAATCATGATTCATCAGACCTTTTGATCCTGTTTTCTGAACAGATTCATTTTATGACTCTTTTCTTTAGAAGACAAAATTACAACTGGAAACCAGTTAGTGTATGTTTGGTCTTGTTTTCGCTTGGTATTAACATGAATTTAATGATTTGCACTACTGTATTATCAAACCCACATTAACATATGCAACTTAAAGGAATAGTTCACCCAAACATGAAAGCTTAGCCTACTATTGATAAAATAGCCTGATATTGATTAAATCATCTAGTATAGCAGCCAAAACAACTGGTAATAGTTATATTGTGTCATTGAGCTCGAAGTCTTTTTATGCTACTTTTGTCATGATATAAGGCAGTTTTTCTGCATTATGTGTGGTGATTATACTCAATATTAGAGGAGATGATTCAGAATCATGATTCATCAGACCTTTTGATCCTGTTTTTCAAACAGATTCATTCTGTAGGTTACAAAATTACAACAATAACTAGAATCTGGAGTGTTAGCCTTGTTTTCACTTGCTATTAACATGAATTTAAATGTGATTTGCACTACTGTATTAATGAACCCATATTACCGTATGCAACTTAAAGCAATAGTTCATCCAAAAATGAAAGGCTAAATGATACCTGGTATTGATAAAATCATCTAGTATAGCAGCTAAAACAACTGGTAATAGTTATATTCAACGCAATCTCATGGCAACTTTTTGATTTAGTGGCTAATTTGTATGAATTCGTACGATCTAATTTGTACAAATTAGTATGATTTGCTCATCACCCAATGACGGTTGGGGTTAGGGGTGGGGTTAGGTGCCACGCCTCTTTTTTAAAATCGTACATTTTCGTACGAATTCGTACGAATCAGCCACTAAACTGACAAAACGTAAAATACTTAGGTTTCCTCGTGAGTTCAGGCTGTTATATTGTGTCATTGAGCTCCAAAAGTCTTTTAAGGCTACTTTTGTCATGACATAAGGCAGTTTTTCTGCATTATGTGTGGTGAATATACTCAATATTAGAGGAGATGATTCAGAATCATGATTCATCAGACCTTTTGATCCTGTTTTCCCAAACAGATTCATTCTGTGATTCTTTTTTTTAGGTTACAAAAATACAACAATAACTGGGATCTGGAGTGTTAGCCTTGATTTCACTTGGTATTAACAGGAATTCAAATGTGATTTGTACTACTATATTAACAAACTCATGTTACTGTATGCAACTTACAGGAATATTTCACCCAAAATTGAAAGGCTAAATGATACCTGATATTGATAAAAATCATCTAGTATAGCAGCCAGAACAACCGGTAATAGTTATATTGTGTCATTGAGCTCCAAATTTTTTAGGCTACTTTTGTCATGATATGAGGCAGTTTTTCTGCATTGTATATGCTGAAGATACTAATACTAATATTAGTGGTGATGATTCAGAATCATGATTCATCAGACCTTTTGATCCTGTTTTCCTAAACAAATTCATTCTGTGATTCTTTCTTTAGGTTACAAATTTACAACTGGAAACCAGTGTGTGTCTTTTTGGCCTTATTTTCACTCGCTATTAACTTGAATTTAAATGGTATTTGCACTACTGTATTAACAAACCCATATTATCGTATGCAACTTAAAGGAATAGTTCACCCAAAAATGAAAGGCTAAATGATACCTGATATTGATAAAATCATCTAGTATAGCAGCTAAAACAATTGGTAATAGTTATATTCAACACAATCTCACGGCAACTTTTTGATTTAGTGGCTAATTTGTATGAATTCGTACGATCTAATTTGTACAAATTAGTAGGATTTGCTCATCACCCAATGACGGTTGGGGTTTGGGGTGGGGTTAGGTGCCACGCCTCCTTTTTAAAATCTTTTATACGAATTTGTACGAATTAGCCACTAAACTGACAAAACGTAAAATACTTACGTTTCCTCGTGAGTTCAGGCTGTTATATTGTGTCATTGAGCTCCAAAAGTCTTTTAAGGCTACTTTTGTCATGACATAAGGCAGTTTTTCTGCATTATGTGTGGTGATTATACTCAATATTAGAGGAGATGATTCAGAATCATGATTCATCAGACCTTTTGATCCTGTTTTTCAAACAGATTCATTCTGAAGGTTACAAAATTACAACAATAACTGGGATCTGGAGTGTTGGCCTTGTTTTCACTTGCTATTAACATGAATTCAAATGTGATTTGCACTACTGTGTTAACAAACCCATATTACCATATGCAACTTAAGGTAATAGTTCACCCAAAAATGAAAGGCTAAATGATACCTGGTATTGATAAAATCATCTGGCATAGCAGCTAAAACAATTGGTAATAGTTATATTCAACGCAATCTCATGGCAACTTTTTGATTTAGTGGCTAATTTGTATGAATTCGTACAATCTAATTTGTACAAATTAGTATGATTTGCTCATCACCCAATGACGGTTGGGGTTAGGGGTGGGGTTAGGTGCCACGCCTCCTTTTTAAAATCGTACATTTTTGTACGAATTCGTACGAATCAGCCACTAAACTGACAAAACGTAAAATACTTAGGTTTCCTCGTGAGTTCAGGCTGTTATATTGTGTCATTGAGCTCCAAAAGTCTTTTAAGGCTACTTTTGTCATGACATAAGGCAGTTTTTCTGCATTATGTGTGGTGAATATACTCAATATTAGAGGAGATGATTAAGAATCATGATTCATCAGACCTTTTGATCCTGTTTTCCCAAACAGATTCATTCTGTGATTCTTTTTTTTAGGTTACAAAAATACAACAATAACTGGGATCTGGAGTGTTAGCCTTGATTTCACTTGGTATTAACAGGAATTCAAATGTGATTTGTACTACTATATTAACAAACTCATGTTACCGTATGCAACTTACAGGAATATTTCACCCAAAATTGAAAGGCTAAATGATACCTGATATTGATAAAAATCATCTAGTATAGCAGCCAGAACAACCGGTAATAGTTATATTGTGTCATTGAGCTCCAAATTTTTTTAGGCTACTTTTGTCATGATATAAGGCAGTTTTTCTGCATTGTATATGCTGAAGATACTAATACTAATATTAGTGGTGATGATTCAGAATCATGATTCATCAGACCTTTTGATCCTGTTTTCCTAAACAAATTCATTCTGTGATTCTTTCTTTAGGTTACAAATTTACAACTGGAAACCAATGTGTGTCTTTTTGGCCTTATTTTCACTTGCTATTAACTTGAATTTAAATGGTATTTGCACTACTGTATTAACAAACCCATATTACCATATGCAACTTAAAGGAATAGTTCACCCAAAAATGAAAGGCTAAATGATACCTGATATTGATAAAATCATCTAGTATAGCAGCTAAAACAATTGGTAATAGTTATATTCAACACAATCTCACGGCAACTTTTTGATTTAGTGGCTAATTTGTATGAATTCGTACGATCTAATTTGTACAAATTAGTAGGATTTGCTCATCACCCAATGATGGTTGGGGTTTGGGGTGGGGTTAGGTGCCACGCCTCTTTTTTAAAATCTTTTATACGAATTTGTACGAATTAGCCACTAAACTGACAAAACGTAAAATACTTACGTTTCCTCGTGAGTTCAGGCTGTTATATTGTGTCATTGAGCTCCAAAAGTCTTTTAAGGCTACTTTTGTCATGACATAAGGCAGTTTTCTGCATTATGTGTGGTGATTATATTCAATATTAGAGGAGATGATTCAGAATCATGATTCATCAGACCTTTTGATCCTGTTTTCCCAAACAGATTCATTCTGTGATTCTTTTTTTTAGGTTACAAAAATACAACAATAACTGGGATCTGGAGTGTTAGCCTTGATTTCACTTGGTATTAACAGGAATTCAAATGTGATTTGTACTACTATATTAACAAACTCATGTTACCGTATGCAACTTACAGGAATATTTCACCCAAAAATGAAAGCCTAAATGATACCTGATATTGATAAAAATCATCTAGTATAGCAGCCAGAACAACCGGTAAGAGTTATATTGTGTTATTGACCTCCAAAAGTCTTTTTAGGCTATTTTTGTCATGATATAAGGCAGTTTCTCCTGCATTATATGTGGTAAATATACTCAATATTAGAGGAGATCAATCAGAATCATGATTCATCAGACCTTTTGATCTTGTTATCCAAACAGTGTCAGATTTTATTAATTCTGTGACTCTTTCAGTAAGTTACAACATACCTAGAAACCAGTAAGTGTTTTTTGGGCCTTATTTTCACTTGGTATTAACATGCATTCAAATGTAATTTATAGTACTGTATAAATAAACCCATATTACTGTATAGGAATAAAGGAAAAGTAAAAAACAATATCTGACACTGATAAAAAAAAATGTAGTAGGGGAGTGCGGGGCACAAAGTAACAAATGTAACACGGTGTTTTAAGGTATTTGCTCAGGGTTAACCATGGCATGCTTCCGAGGTTTTCACCACAGTGTCGGCAGACGTCTTCCTGCCAATTATTGAATTATTGAATTTCAACTCCGTTCAACAAAGGGACTTTTGTTGACATTTTAGTAGTTTGAAATAATATAATGTATAAGAAATAATATATACATCTGTAAAATACCAGAAAACGCACTGGCAGTTTGAGAGGGATCTGGCTGCTGACTCTGTGCAGTGCAATCTGAGCTGCATCCGATTTTTTTTTAAATGGGCTCACCTAACCCCACCCCTCACAGTGATGTCACTAGCTCCATTGAGTGCATTGTGTCTGACATTGCATCTCTGAGAAATGCATTCTCAGCTTGCATCATAAAGGCTGCATCCAGATACTATTGGGGCAGTTTAGGCTTTTGTAGCGTAATATACAACACCCACCCTGACAATATATCACTTTAAACAATCAAAAATGTTAACTTAAATGTTCCAAACGTCTCAAGGATAAAAGCTGTTGGAAGGTACCATAATGCAGTTTAAAAGCATAAACAAATTGAGGAAATTAATAAAAACATGAATCACAAAACACAGAAAGCTGCTAATTTACTGTTATTTTTTACAGTGTACACTTCACAAAAATGTAGGCCGAGGCACATATTTTTAATGAGTCTGGGCTGAATTAGTCAGTGTATCAAAGTGCACAAGAAGCATTAGTTTCGAGGCTAAAATTACAAGAGTAAAGCTCACTTCAAAATGTAGATGTGATGGGGAAAACAGGGCAGAAGCGCAGCCGGAATCAAGGGCAGTTTGTGAAGCAGAGCTTCGTCACTTTTCTTGCTCCCAGGCGTCAGCAGACAGAGGATGGTGTGATCTCATTAGTATGAAGAGCGGAGGGAGAATCTGTACTGTCTCTGCCCTACTTACCTAAACCCTCCACTGCCTGCGCACAGACCTGCCTGAACCTGCTGCATCCAACACTGCTTCTGCTCACATGATGAATGACCATCCGGAGAAAGAGAGAGAGGAACATTTCCATCTTACATAAGCAGACTCTGCCCTTCCTTTCCCTGCAGCACACTTATATAGTAGCATCGGTAACACTTTAAAATAATGGTCCTTTAGTTCATGTATTTACTAACATTAACAAATAATTAGTAATACATTTATTATGGTATTTATTCATCTTTGTTAACTTTAGTTCATGTTAACTCAGAGTGCATTAACTAATGTTATCGAGCACAACTTCAGATTTGAATAATGCATTAGTTAATGTTGAAGTGCTCATTCTGAAAACGTACCGCTATATACATTTTTGGAGATCACCAAATACATCCCAGGAGCTACATTTTTTTTTGCACTGACTGACTGACCGATCGACTGACCCACTCTCCTCCTTCCCTAAACCAAACCAATAGTGTTTTTTTAAAAGCACCGACTGATCCGCTCACCCACTTCCCTAAACCCAACCGACAGTTTTCCAGAAAAAGAAAAGCCCTTGCCTGATTTTTACCACGTTTTAAGAGTTTACCACATTCTCACCCTGTTATTTACTTGTTTATTTTAATTTTTGGTTTCTGCTCTTGTCTTACTTGCTTTCTAGACATTAGCATCTGCTAGTGAAAATGTTTTTTTTTAAATATTTTCATGAAACTGCGTGACATTATTTTACATGAAAGTCATCAAGTTTTAGTTTTTGGTTTGGCTTTGTGTATGTATAACAATGTGTAATTGTTAACGAAAGTTAAAAACAATCAATAACCGAAGTGAAAAAAATTTAAACTAGATTACATTGAATATAAAATGTTGATCTAAAAATAACAGAAAATAAATAGCTAATTATACTGAATATGAATTTTTTAAAAATCCAAATATTACTCACTTGATTATAATTTTTTCTAATTCTATAATAATATATCCATACTTTAGTAGTACTCAAGCTGCACAATATGTAAAACAATGCTATTTTAACAAAAAAAGAGAAAGAAAATAATATAGAAAAAAATCTGATGATGCACTAAATCTTTAAACTTTAGTTGTTAATCTGTTTATTATTGGAAGTACATAAAGCTAAAAGTAAAATAAGCGAAATATAAATATCCCTCAATACAAATGACTAAAGCATGTAACACATTAGTAAAATTAAATTGATATATTACAAATTATCCGCTGGAATAGTTGGTGGTTCATTCCACTGTGGTGAGCCCTGATAAATAAGGGACAAAGGAAACTGTCAAGTCAAAGGAAAATGGATGAATAATTCTTTCTTTCTTTCTTTCTTTCTTCTTCTTTCT
>CAIGQS010000524.1:0-11261 GCA_903798195.1 Danio kyathit | reverse complement strand
CAAAGGAAAATGGATGAATAAATATTAAGAAATTATATAGATAATAATGTAATATTTATTATTTTATAATGATACATATAAATAAAATAGAGCAAATAAAATAGTAAAATACTATAATTTCTTTCTTTCTTAATTCCTATCTAAATTCCCTCCCTTTTCCTTTTTTTCTTTCTTTCTTTCGTTCGTTCGTTCGTTCGTTCGTTCGTTCGGTCGGTCGTTCTTTCTTTCTTTCTTTCTTTCTTTCTTTCTTTCTTTCTTTCTTTCTTTCTTTCTTTCTTTCTTTCTTTCTTTCTTTCTTTCTTTCTTTCTTTCTTTCATTCCTTCTTTTTTAATTCCTTTCTAAATGTATTTTTCTTTCTTTCTTTCTTTCCTTCTTTTTTATTCCTTTCTAAATTCATTTCTCTTTCTTTCTTTCTTTCTTTCTTTCTTTCTTTCTTTCTTTCTTTCTTTCTTTCTTTCTTTCTTCTTTCTTTCTTTCTTTCTTCTTCTTCCTTCTTTCATTCCTTCTTTTTAATTCCTTTCTAAATTCATTTTTCTTTCTTTCTTTCTTTCCTTCTTTTTTATTCCTTTCTAAATTCATTTTTCTTTCTTTCTTTCTTTCCTTCTTTTTTATTCCTTTCTAAATTCATTTTTCTTTCTTTCTTTCTTTCCTTCTTTTTTATTCCTTTCTAAATTCATTTCTCTTTCTTTCTTTCTTTCTTTCTTTCTTTCTTTCTTTCTTTCTTTCTTCTTTCTTTCTTTCTTTTCTTTCTTTCTTCTTTCTTTCTTCTTCTTTCCTTTCCTTCTTTTTTCATTCCTTTCTAAATTCATTTTTTCTTTCTTTCTTTCTTCCTTACTTTTTTTCTTCCTTTCCTACATTCCTTTTTCTTTTCTTTCTTTCTTTCCTTCTTTTTTCTTCCCTCTCCCCTTCCTTTTTCTTTCTTTCTTTCTTTTTCTGTTCTTTTCTTTCTTTCTTTCTTTCTTTCTTTCTTTCTTTCTTTCTTTCCTTCTTTTTTATTCCTTTCTAAATTCATTTTTCTTTCTTTCTTTCCTTCTTTCTTAATTATTCCTTCTTTCATTCCTTCTTTTTTTAAATTCCTTTCTAAATTCATTTCTCTTTCTTTCTTTCTTTCTTTCTTTCTTTCTTTCTTTCTTTTCTTCTTTCTTTTCTTTCTTTCTTTCTTTCTTTCTTTCTTTCTTTCTTTCTTTCTTTCTTTCTTTCTTTCTTTCTTTCTTTCTTTCTTTCTTTCTTTCTTTAAATTCCTTTCTAAATTCATTTCTCTTTCTTTCTTTCTTTCTTTCTTTCTTTCTTCTTTCTTTCTTTCTTTTTTTCTTTCTTTCTTTCTTTCTTTTTTAATTCCTTTCTAAATTCATTTCTCTTTCTTTCTTTCTTTCTTTCTTTCTTTCTTTAAATTCATTTCTAAATTCATTTTTCTTTCTTTCTTTCTTTCTTTCTTTCTTTCTTTCTTTTTTCTTTCTTCTTCCTTCTTTCATTCCTTCTTTTTTAAATTCCCTTCTAAATTCATTTCTCTTTCTTTCTTTCTTTCTTCTTTCTTTCTTTCTTTCTTTCTTTCTTTCTTTCTTTCTTTCTTTCTTTTAATTCCTTTCTAAATTCATTTCTCTTTCTTTCTTTCTTTCTTTCTTTCTTTCTTTCTTTCTTTCTTTCTTTCTTTCTTTCTTTCTTTCTTTCTTTCTTTCTTTCTTTCTTTCTTTCCCTTTCCTTTATTTCTCCGTAAATCTGAACATCAACTAAAGCCTGGTTCAAAATTCTAAATCTATAAGCTACCAATATAAAATAAAGAACATTCACAAAAACTGCATTGACCTCCCCGCAATCATTCTTTCCTTTCACTCGTCGCTTTTAATCCGACAGTGTGTGTTTAACTTTCCATTCTCCGGCATTAGCCGCGCTGTCCTGCAGGACTGCATTATTCCATTATGAGTGGGGTTAATAACATTGTAATTGATGAAAGGCCTTTTCTGCAGTCTCGGTATTGGCTTTTAAAAGCCTCTATTGGCCTGTCAGTGCCTCTCCTTTGATGTTTTATTCGGCCGGTTCCTGTGAAGCCCTGACCAGCAGACATGACTCAAAACAAACAAAAACCTGCCTCTGACAACCAGCAGCTCAAAGTCTTGTATAGTTAAAGTGAGGAGTCAGGAGCAGATGCAGAACCGGCCCGCAGGAGTCCTCAGTGTCATGACAAATAACAATTAACCATTTCGACGTAACTCATTATTTCCTCTCTGAACCCCACTGCGACCAGATCAATTTAGAGCCAGGTTGATGGTAATCTTCCAGAGCTAAGAAGGTTCTTAAAGTTATAAATTGTCCTTTAGTGCAATCTCTGAGTTATTTAATGGGAATACATTTAATGGGAAAATGATGGCAGTGACATGACGAAAACGAAAACTTGTTTGATATACGATATACAGGTACTGTAGTAATATCTGTTATATGTAAGGCAAAGCAAGTTTATTTATATAGCACATTTCATACACAATGGCAATTTAAAGTGCTTTACACAAACAAGAATAAAAGAAACATAAAAGTATACGAAAATAAGAACAACAAAGAATAAAAGATTCAAATGTGGCTGCCATTACGGTTTACTGGTTCATATTCAAAACAATGAAATGAAACTGATTAAACATGTTACATTTGATGATTTAAAGAGATCCCAAACCTGAACTTTCTTTTTTCTGTTAAACATAATAGATGTTTTGTAGAAACAGCTGGAAACGTGTAACCATTGACTTCCATATGTTTTTATTACTATTGAAGTCAATGGTTACAGGTTTTCAGCTTTGTTCTCAATATATTAACTAACTAACTAAACAAATACATTAAAATGATAATATGATCCCTAAAAATTTTTTTTTTTTTTTGTGAATACAATATATTCTAAACTTGAATATATTTTAAATTAAGTGTTAAAGTTAAGTTGTTAAATAAACTCAAGATCAATATAGTTTATCAAATGAATGATTCACAATCCGAACAGTCTTATAATATCAAGCATAATATTAAGTATTTGTTGGGAATACAAAACATTGTTAACCTGAACTGCAATAAAGAAGAATCTGTTTTTTTAACCTCCTAGGGCCCGAGTGTCCACATACGTGGACAGCACATGTTTAGCTCTTAAGTGGCTATTTGAAATACTTTGAATGTTTTATATTTTGTTACAGACATACAGTTTCATCCTGCAACATATGAAATGTCCCAAACCCTATTTTTAACTGTCTAAAATGGGAAAACAATGTTGTTTTTACTCTCTGATAGTCAAAGCAAGTTCAAAAAAAAAAAAAAAAAAGTTCTATGTTAAATATGCATTAAAGAAAGTTCGGGAAAAAGTGTTTTATGTAAATTCGGACCATGAGTCCACATATATGGACATAATTTTTCTCTAAAAGTACATCATATCAAAATATTTTTATTCTAATTAGGTTAGCCCAAAATAGCAAAGAGAAAAAAAATGCATGTTAAAAAACACCTTGGGTCTTAAGAGGTTATAGTTTGTTTTATGAACCCAGCTCTTGATTGGATGTTTGATCGATGTATTCATGACTCATTCAGGCTGCAATAATCAATGAATTAAAAATGTCTTAATCAATCTAAATAGTCACAATTTAAACAATTTAAAGGAGAAAGAAAAAACAAACAAACAATAATATTAATAAGAATATCTTCAGAATTTATTTTCTGCCCCTTAAAGGGATCTGTTGAGTATCCAGTTAATGACTCCAATTATTCAAATTCCAATTATTCATTCAGAGTAAGGCCCAATCCCAATTCTATTTTGGTACCCCTACCCCTTCCCCTTGGCCCTTAAAACTGAGCGTGAAGGGAAAGGGCTTCAAAATTTACCCCTAAGAATTGGGACAGCACTACAGCACCTGCACACGTCATCATATGTCATCGCGATCTCTTGCTTCATATGAGATCAGACGATCGCGACTGCTATAGTTATTCCAGTTGTGCTATTTTTTAAGTATTTATCTTCAGGAAATCACTGAAGGCATATATTATGTTATCATAACGATCTAATGTGGCAATAAGATCGTAACTATACTGTGCATTTAACACAGTGGCCATATTCATCAGGGCTCGAAATTGCGACCATTTTGGTCGCATATGTGCCGAAATTTAATCTATGCGACCTCATAATATATTTAGGCATTTAAAATGACACAAACCGAAACCAAAACTTTTAAAGAGTGGTAGAAGTGAGACGTTTCTTACTTTCTTTGGTCCATTCTTTCTTGAGATGTACATTATTTTTCTTTTTACTGATTACTGCTTTGCAGCTTTCAGCATTGGATTGAATGATTATATTATATTCTTACGTTTGTTTTGTAGCAAAAATATTATTTATTAAATTGACATGCATATAAAACAATAGTGCAAAATAAATATTTCTTACTGTAATGTTTCATTTTTGTTTGATGCAAACCATAAATTTATTTTTCATAAAGTAACAGCAGGACCTTTTACAGTACATAACTCACATGCAAGCACATTCAGGACAGCATAATAATGAGAAATGTTATTCATTGTAAGTATTATTGACATCATTGTCATCATTAAGAATGATTTATAATTATTAGACATTCATTTTGGAATTATTGCACAGATATCAATAAGTCATCACGGCATTAGTTAGATAGTTGTTTCTGATTTTTTGTTAGTCCTGAGTGATGTTGTTTTCAAATACAATAAAATCCCTTAATATACAATTTGCAGTGGTGCTCTTTCATTTTTGGTGGGTGCTCCTAAAATTTTTTCTGGTGCTCCTAAATTTTTGAAGTTAAGAGCACCAGTGCTACCAAGTAAAAACGTTAATTTCGAGCCCTGTTCATCTATGCAAACACACCAAAAACAACATTAACATTATAGCAGACACTGTAAAAAGCTCATTCCCAGCCACTAGACTTTTCTGACAGGGTATTTGAGTGTCACCGAGTGTCAGAATGTTGTGGGACTGCTATACAAGAGTTATGATTATGGATTATAGATCGCGAAATTTAGCGCTTTTTGTTTTAGCGTGACGGTAAAACACGTACGCGGTTATGAATGTATTAAAACATATGTTTGTTTGTTGTAAGAATTTGTAATAATGACAAAAAATACTCATTTGTGGATCTCCTTACTTCCGGGTTTAACTATCGTGCTGTTGTGGCTGGTGTATTCTGGGAAATTTTCTTACCCCTTGGTTTCGTGGGTGGTCCTGAAAAATCTTCGTTCGAAGGGCTATTCACCCCTTCCCCTTAGCCCTAGGCCTTCAAGCTAAAGAGAATTGGGACACCCCTATCCCTTCACGAGAATGCGCAAAACGAAGGGTAGGGGTAAGGGGAAGGGCTAAGAGGTAAAATTGGGATTGGGCCTAAGCCTCTAGTTATTGATTCACTGAATCAAATGATCCACTCAGAGTGAGTCTACAGTTAACAACTCACAAATTATACAATCAGAATCTCTAGTGTGCGATTCACTGAATTTACAAACTGATTCATTATTACAGTATGCTTTGGAGTGGAAGATTCTTTTAGTTTATTATTATAGTTAACAATTCACTGATTCAAATGATCCGTTTAGAATGAGTATCCACTTAAAGACGCACAAATTCCAATTAATCATTCAGAGTAAGCCTCTAGTAAATGATTCACTGATTCAAATGATCCATTCAGAATAAGTCTACAATTAAATGACTTACTAATTCCAAAAACTCAATCAGAGTAAGCTTCTAGTTAACGAATCTCTGATTCAAATGATCCACTCATACTGAGTCTACAGTTAACAACTCACAGATGATCCAGTCAGAGTCACTAGCAAACAATTCAACCAACGGAGAAACTAAAAAGTTCTGCCATCATTTACTCATGCGTTACTTCCTTCAAACCTTTATGAGTTTCTTTCATCTTTTAAACACAAAAGAAGATACTTAGAAAAATGTTAGAAACCCATTGACTTCTTTAGTATTTGTTTTTTCCCTATTATGGAAGTCAATAGTTACAGGTTTTTAGCTTTCTTCAAAATATCTTCTTTAGCGTTCAACAGAATAAAGAAACTCATAAAGGTTTAGAACTACTTGATGAGAAGTAAATAGTGAACAAATTTTCATTTTTGTGTGAACCACCCCTTTAACAGCACAAAACTAAAATCCCCTCTGAAACGAAAACCTGCTCAAATGCTCCTGCTTGAGAATCGCAGCTCTATTTAACAGCATCTGTGTTGCAGCGAAGAGTCGTCCTGAGACTACAGACTGAACCCTCGCAGGACACGAGGAGGTCGAAGGTCATGGACCGCCGCCGTCCGCAGGGAATGAGGGGGTAAACGAATGCACGATGGATCAAAGTGCAGTCTGCGCATTTACCACCGCCAGAGTGCATTACAACACGGCCCGGGCCACAGGTCAGCCCGCAATCTACAGCCCTACATTCAGACTCGCAGAAAACAGAGGCGGTTTAATCAGAGAGAGAGAGAGGGAGATGACAGAACTGCTGCTGAAAAATACTTCAGCATCACAAAACCTAGCCTGCATTGCAGAAGCTGGCTACAAATGAATTGAGGCTCAGAAATCAATATCCTTTTTGAATGTTTTTTTTTTTTTTTTAAAGGGGTAGTTCACTCACGTATGAAATTCTGTGTTAATTTACGCACATTCGGGTCATGTACGATATCAGTGACTTTTTTCTTAGAACATTAAGGGCTACTTTTAGCTGCAACTATGGTGATTCATAATATGCAGGTCAAGGGCAATTTCAAGTACGAAAAACTAAACTAAACTAATAAATTGGAGCCTTAAAAAGTAAAAAGATTGGTCTGTCAAATAACTAAACATTATTTTTAACATTATTGGCTTTATTCTACAGCCAAACAAATGTTCAGGTGTAGGTACTCAAAAATAATCTTCCATTTCAAACATATTTATGAATCAATTTGTAAATTCAGTGAATCGTTTATTAGAGACTCTGACTGTATCACATGTGAGTAACTGTAGACAAAGTTTGAGTGGATCATTTAGGAGTTGTTAACTGTATATTAACTCTAAGTGGAATATTTATAATTTGTGAACTGTAGACTCGCTCTGACTGGATTAATTGAATCAGTGAATCGTTTACTAGAACCTTACTCTGAATGAAAAATGAATAATAGTGAGTCGTTTAACTGGACACTCATTCTAATCGGATCATTTGAATCAGTGAATTGTTAACTATAATAATAAACTGAAAGGATCTTCCATTTCAAACGTATTTTTTATTTAACTGTAGACTCACTCTAAGTGGATCATTTGATTCAGTGAATCATTTACTAGAGGCTTACTTTGAACGAGTAATTGGAATTAGTGAGCCATTAACCAGATACTCATTCTGATTCAATCATTTTAATCAGTGAATTGTTAACTATAATAATAAATTAAAAGGATCTTCGTTTTCAAACATACTGTATTAATGAGTCAGTTTGTAATTTCAGTGAATCATTTACTAGAGACTCTGACTGTATCATTTGTGAGTTGTTATCTGTAGACAAAGTTTGAGTGGATCATTTAAGAGTCGTTAACTATACACTCAATCTGAGTAGATCATTTGAATCAGTGAATCGTTTTTCTAGAGGCATACTCTGATTGAGTAATTGGAATTAATGAGTCCTTAACTGGATACTCACTCTAAACGGATCATTTGAATCAGTGAATTGTTAACTATAACAATAAACTGAAAGAATCTTCTATTTCAAACATATTTATGAGTCAGTTTGTAAATCCAGTGAATCATATACTAGAGACTCTGACTGTATCATTTGTGAGTTGTTACCTGTAGACAAAGTTTGAGTGGATCATTTAGGAGTTGTTAACTGTAGATTCACTTAAGGGGAACATTTATGAGTCGTTAACTGTAGATTCACTCTTGGTGGATCATTTGAATCAGTGAATCATTTACTAGAAGCTTACTCTAAATCAATAATTAGAAGTCAATCAGGCCAGATGCGGCGGCCGTTAAAGAGCCGACGCTGATAAAGGTAAAGTTGGTTTTATGTTCGCACATTCGTTCATTTAGAAGTCTCTATATTGTTTACCATGTTATTTTGAATATTCGATTGGAATTAGCATGCAAGTATGACTTCAAAACAACATTAACACCATCTAATTGACTGTAAACAATGTTGTACTTTAATAATCATTGGCTGCTAATATGATTTCCCTATTTAGAATTTGCAAAGAATACTTTTCTGAAATTAAATATCCGAATATAAAAACAATTTTACCTCTATCCGACGCTGCCGCATCCGAGCCGGATTGGCCCGCGAGTAATGTGCGCGAGTAGGTACAGCAGACAGAGTCGGGCCGAGTGGTAAGTCTCCGGCAGGCGAGAGTCTAGCCGGAACTGGCCCGAGTGTATTTTGCTATCTGGGTGGTTAGGAGTGTATCAGCAAACTGATAAAGCCCTGACCTTACCGAATAAACAGTGTTCCACCAGATCCTGTATGTCAGAAACTATAGTTTACTGCTGAGCAACTCATTTTATCATGGTAAAATAACACAGAAATCAAATATTAACACTTCAGTCTCCTGCTGAAGCTCCGATGTCTGCTTTGAGAAACTGTCAATCACAGCTGTCAATCACGATGACACGCCCAGCATTAAATTACTGCTCAAAACATACTCTTTACAGAAATGAAGATCTGCACCTATATCAGCACGATAATCAGCGCCTTAACTGACCAAAACCATCTTTCTGGACATTTTATTGCAAGTGTAATTAATTTATGACTTGTACTGCAGCCAGCCCCCAGGGGGCGATCTGACGGCTGAGACCTTCACTCAAAAGCAGACTAAAAATGGTTTAGTCACAACCTATTTTACTCATAGAATATAAATAATGTAACAATTAAACCCACTGTTATTACAGCTTAAAGACTCATTAATCCTCCTAATACAGCTATATCATTACAAATCACCATAGACAGCCCAAATCAACAAAGCCTAGTTTCAGCGGAGACGCACAAAGCAACAAGAGCTAATTAGGCTTCAACTAGAGCATGCAGCGCATTTCCAAAACATCCAAACGGATATACAAAACACCAGCAATGTTTTTTTTTAATAAACAATGCCAACAAGATTCTTAAACACACTTCTAGCAGTCATTAAAATTCAAATACGAGGTAACACTTTAATTTAAGTTGACACACACTTGTTCCATGCACTCAGTAATTACAATGAATTATGCATAATTACATGCACCTAACCCTAAACCTAACCCGCATTCTAACCCCATATAGTAAGTACTAGTGGTGTAACGGATCACAAATCTCACTGTTCAGATTACATCATGGTTTTTAGTCATGGATCAGACCATTTTTTGGATAAGCCAAAAAGGGGAGGAGACAAATGTAATTTGCTTTGCATTTATTACAAAAATAGTACTGCAATAAACTTTGGTTTTACCAAACAGAACTTAGAACTTGTAATTTTATTAATAATAAAATGAAGAACTAATCAGCTGAATAAAAATAAATTGTAAAATACTCAGTACTGTGAAAAATACAGTTACTACTACCGTTGCTGATAACGCTAAATGTAGAAATCTATTATAATTTGTACAACCCATATTTATATTAGTTTATTTTAATCTCATTTTCAATAAATGATTCAGTTGTTCACTCATAAAACTTCATGTTTCATTCCTAGAAGAATCATTTTTGAAGAATTATTCAGCGGGATATTTTTGATGGCTGGTTATTGGTTAAATAATGTAATTGCTGCCTACAACTTTCATTTTTGAGCGTCAAGTTAAATGCACATGGCGATGATTTTAATCTTTACCATAAACATCAGTGGTTTTATCTAAACTATAAACTGTTATCCCAGTACTTCTGTGTTATTTGACTGTAAACTAAAGACTGAATCTCTTTCTTGATTATTGCGTTTTTCAAACAAACTTGAATACAGCGATTCGAAGAATTAATAAACCATTATTCATAATCTGAATATATATATATATATATATATATATATATATATATATATATATATATATATATATATATATACACACAAATTCTATATTTATTTAAAAATTAAAATATAGAATTATTGAAATATTATACTGAATTATTAGCCCCCTGTTTATTTTTTCCCCAATTTCTGTTTAACGGAGAGATGTTTTCAACACATTTTTAAACATAATAATTAATAACTCATTTCTAATAACTTTTTTCTTTTATCTTTAACTAGGTTAATTAAGTTAACTAGGCAGGGTAGGGTAATTAGGCAAGTTATTGTATAATGCTGGTTTGTTCTGTAGACTATCGGGAAAAAAAAAATTTTGCTTAAAGGGGCTAATAATTTTGTCCTTAAAATGGTTTTTAAAAAATTAAAAATAGCTTTTATTCTTCTCGAAATTAAACACTTTTTCCAGAAGGTAAAATATTATCAGACATACTGTGAACATTTCCTTGCTCTGTTAAACATCATTTAGGAAAATGTAAAAAAAGAAAAAAAAATTCAAAGGGGGGCTAATAATTCTGACTCCAACTGTCTATATATATATATATATATATATATATATATATATATATATATATATATATATATATATATATATACACACACATACATAATAAATATATATAATGACAAAATATATCTAAACAAACTTATATTATGGATGCAATTAATCTATGCCCAGCACTAATACATATACAATATATTGGGTAAAAGAAGTCTGAAGGAAAGTGGCAAAGTATAAAGATAATTAAAATTACAAATTGAATACTGTGTTTTGCTAAAATTACTGTAATTGTATTTACAACCAAAATGCAACTTTTAACATTATATATTTTGGGACTGATAAAAAAGATAATAAAAAAAAATTGTATATATATTCAAGTGGGAAACTCCAGCAAGCAGTCAAGTGTTTGAAAAGGTGCTGTAAGTGTTGTGTTTTTGTATTGGATTCAGCTAACAGTCATAAAATGTAGCATCCTGCAATTGCACACACACGTCAAAGCCTTCACCAACACTCCGCTACTTGCATTGCGTGATAACAGCTACAGATGTACAGGCTAATAATGGCTGTTATTCAACGAGCAGGAGCGGCGTGCTAAGCAACAGTAATTTTAGACTAAACAAAGCGGGTGGACGCAGGGGTTGGCTAGGCAACCCTCGTTCCTCATTACGGCTCCAGATAACACCCTGCCCTAAACAAACTGCACACGCTAGTAGGTGCAAGGGAAAAGATTAGCTTCGTGTTGCCCTTGCAGTGCACAGCAATAACAGTCAGCTGAA
>CAIGQS010000523.1:10000-25132 GCA_903798195.1 Danio kyathit | reverse complement strand
CCTATAGTGTGTAGACAATCAGCACAATAGTAAAAACTAGAATTGTACATTTCCTAAAGAAAATGTGAATGGGGTTTGCGTGGCAAATCGATGGGGTACAATGCATCACTGTACTGCCCAATAGGAATTATTGAGAAAAAATGTCTAAATTCATGTGTTTATGTAGTTGCTAGTGTATTCGAAATGGTTGCTAGGCTGTGGCAATACCGTTTTAATAAGTGAAAACAAAAGCGATTTTATCAGCCTGCATCAAAAGAGCCCAAACCCTGTCCTTCTATGATATTCATGTGCAGAAATGTGGCTTGTTTATGTTGTTATAAACTTTTTTACCCCTCACAGTGACAGTTTACCCCCGACCTCTTTGAAAAATCAAAGCACACCTCTCCTCAACAGGCCGGTCGATTTGACACCTCACTCATCAGTCTAGGGCAAAATAAACGTGGGGGATATGTAACACGCCAAAGTGTTTAAAAAGTGTATAGTAATAGCAATAGTTAAATGTACTGTACTGCCCAATATGATGTAAGTGCTAAGAACGGCTTATTTCATACATGTGAATTATTACGAATTATTTTCCTGTTTGTAGTTACTAGGGTATTTTAAAAAAAATGCTAGGCTGTGGCAATCTAGGCAAAATTAAGTTTTCAAAACAAAGAAACAAAATAGATTTTATCAACCTGATTAAGAATAATCCAACCCCTGTATAAAATGTGTATTGTATTATATATATATATATATATATATATATTATACATTGTAAAATATATATATATATATATATATATATATATATACAAATGTAAAATAAGCCACTGAATTAAAGATACCCTTCAGAAGTCATACCTGTCCTCAAGCCGTTGTGACTCTGCATCCATGGGTCTATAAGAAATGGTTGTGTCTAGGATAATCGCAGTACTGGTAAAGCTTTTAAAAAGATGTGCAATATAGCAACAACATTGTTTCCCTTCACATATTCTGATTTAACAAGAGCCTTACCCCAAATTTGTCTGACCACTTGAATCTTACAATTATCTGTGTATCAGCTGCTGTTGCAAAACCGTTGTACTGTTTAAAAAATACATCATACCATCACCTAAAACCTTAATGCTTATAGCATACGTTTACATTTTGATGCAGAATTGGACAATTGTAACGCTTTTATATAACCAGAAAACTGTAACACTTACTGTTCTTACCATTTCTCATATAAACATCTATTAAGAATATATCTCAGATTACATGAAAAAACAGATATCAAATAATTTATTAAATTGTTTCATGTGCAGAAATGCTTTTTAGGGTTTATGGAGAACACAGGACAGCGTCGTGGAACAGCATGATCAGAAAATGAAGGACAAGCTGTGAAAGAAATTTGAGTGACCAAAAAACTTTGTGTCATTGTCTTAATGAAAACACCATAACACACAACTGACTTCATGGACTCATCCAAGTGTGTAGATGAAAATCTTCTTTTGAAAGAGTTGCATGATGTAAATAACTCAATTAAAACTGAAATCATTAATTTATCAACATATATTGTGTATTAGAGTATGATTTGTGTAAATTTTAGCATGCAGTGATTAATGAACAACAATAACCTGCAGCTGCCAGTGATCTCTTGCAGGTTAAACCATTTATGCTTAAATAGTCTCTATTGTAATTTAGCTTAAATACTTATCCAGTAGAGAATAATAACTGCTGTGTAAATGTTTAGAATTTGTTTTGAAATTATATATTCACAACTGAGCTACTGCATACACACCGATATAATTCAAGACCATCACATTTGCACATTTAAGTAGACTGTGCTTAATCTAACATATGTAATTAGCATTTGTAGTACGAAATACCTGCTTCTTAAAAGTCAATAGTGATGTAGCATTGACAGACATTCAATAAAGACAAAACAAGCTGACTGTGCCGATTAAACCAAATTGTTTATTAAAATGATTAAGAAAAAGGCCTGTTGTGCCAAATCCTGCCCACCAGTCAGATCCCAGTCATACCTACTAAAATTTTAGAATAATGAATTAAGCAATAATAAAGTTAATCTTACAGTTGTTTAATTACAAAATGGCTGTTTTTCTTCAACCCATCATTGTAAATTGTCATAATTGCCATTTTATATATTTGTATTTAAAACAGTTAATTTTAATTTAAAACCACATTCAGTGCACTATCACATACTGTTTACAGTAGTAGAATAAAATTTATAAATAATTCTGCAGTTCAACCACTCTGCTAAACATGGTTTAAATAATAATAATAAAATGTAATGATTATTTGCTATAAATTGGTGCTGGGAATGTTTATTTAATAAAGACCGTGCCAGCTGTACACAGTAAAATACTTTTTTAAAGCAATGTGCCCTGAGAAACTGATCTAAATGCTAAGGGGGTTTTAGTCTTTTTTTACTTTGTGAAAAAACTTCAAAGTAAAAATGTACTTTGCCATATGTGATGATTATCAATTTTTACCTGACCTACTGTCCTTTTCTGCAATTATTTTGCCGACTCTAATTGGAGAAAAAAGTAAAATTATTGATTTATAACACTTATAACACTTATGGTGCAAACATTTTACTCAATAGTACTTATTAATGGCAAATATATTCAAACCTAAGCTGTATATAAATATCCTAAATTGTGATGATTGACTAAGCTTTATTTTGTACCTTTAAGCCTATTTTTACTTGTTTTAAATTACTTGTTAAGCTTCTTTTTTATTAACATTTTATGGTTTAATTACTACCGAATCTAAGTTTAAAGATAAAGGACCCGAGGGGAAGACAGGACTTGGCACAACACCCCCTGTGAGCAAGCCATTGGCGACTGTGGCAAGGAAAAAAACTCCAAAAAGTTTGGAGACAAACCTTGGAAAGACCGGACTCAGCAAGGGGTACCCATCTTCCTTGGGCATGGCACGTTGCATAACATAGCTAAAAACATTTTTAAACTATGTAAACTACTAAACTATGTAAATTATCTAAACGTTGCAGGAACTCGTCTTCCACCATCCGGCCTCTGGATCTGGCATGCACAGGCTGAAAATCCTGAGGAAGAGACGGCAAAACAGATGTGATAAAATTATTAGTAAAAAAAATAAGAGAATCACGGTTTACTTTGAAATCTAAGGTTTTACAAAGTCCATACTTCTTAAAGACAAAGCACAAGCACTGACAAGATGCACTGAACCACAAGACTTTCCTAGAAGTACTAATAAAGTATACCTCTGTATTGGTCCCTGGTCTGTCATTCTGCAATGCCGTGGTGTGCAATGCCATACACCTGGTCTCCTCCTATAACCATGAGATTAATGAATCAATAATAAGAACACTATATACACAAGCACCAGTTAAAATACATGTAACATTCAAAGTGGATGCAAAAAATACAAAGAAAGCCAATGGCTGTGTTTCCTTAACTTTCAAGATTGTTTTGTATTTTGAGGAATTTTGAGTTCAAGAAGCAAGCAACTCAGACACATTTGGAACAAGTGGAAGATCAGTAAATGACAATGTAAATTTTTAGGTGAACAGACCCTTTAATAATGCCTCTTAGTTTATGCAGCTTAATTTGTGGAAATATATATATTTTTAAATTTGCTTTTAGAGAAAGCTTAAACAACATTTGAAATAGAATCTTTTGTAACATCAGAACTCATTTGTTTTAAAATTGTAATGCATATTAGTACACACACACATAGACTACATTAAAATTAAATTACATGATCCTAACAGCATGCTTACCAATATATAGTTAGGCAGATGTCTTCTCAACAATACTGCAGGACATTATTTTTCTCAGTCAGCACGTCTTCTTGGGTCTTCTCAATTCTATTTACCTGGTGGTAAAAACATAAAAACCAACACTTGTATGAGATTAAGATTTAACATTCTGCTAAAAATGTGGCTATATTATAAGGCAGTACAAACAACTGAAAAGAAATGGTTAAATACTTAGCTTTAGATTAAACCTCAAACAATTCTGTCCATTTTGAAAAGACTGCTGTTGTGTTAAAGCTGTTCCTGTAACAAATTAATAATATAACAGAAAATGCAAGTCATACATTAAGAACAAAATGTCAAACACAAATACAAAAGAAAAAACACAGAAAATAATGGAACATTTAAAAAGCCATAGTTAAACTAGTTAGAACATTGTATTAAAATGAAGTTAGATTAAATTTAAATGTATATTCACATATATACACACTACACTTAAAGTGATCATGTTCGTGTATTACTCACCAACTGTTGCTGCTGTCACTGCCCTGTGTACACTTTGAAGATGCCACAATGTCCTCCTGACGTCCCGTACTGCTGCTGACCCTACTCTACTCTACTCTCTTCTATCAATAAGTTGACAATTGCCCTACTTGCACAATTAAAGCTCCATACCACTGACCCCGATTTTGTACGAAATACCGACAACACGCAATCGTACACACACATCACCAGGTAGAAGACTGTATGCTGTTTATCCGCGCATTACCAGCTCTTCCGTCCCCCGGTTCTGTATGGCACGCCGACTTCACGCGACCGTACACACACGTTTATTCCGCACCTTCATGGCTTTTGTCTCCGGGCTATGATATACCGACTTCCCACTGGCAACATTAATGCATGCTCGGTCTCCCTATAACAATGCTAACCAACATAAGGCCAATAAATAAGTCCCTATAACAATGCCAACCAACAACTAGTGTACCACAAAGAACTTATTCGCAAAAAATACAATACACCGGATTGTGGTAGCTATAGTAGGTGTGTAAAACACCTGACTGCACACACAAGTCTGGATGAGAAACGTAAATATGATCCAACAGTGTCCGTTTCTCTGTGGTTGCCATGGTGATGAGTTGTTGGTATCCTAGCGATTGGAACAACTCCAGAATGGCCTTTCTTCCAGACGAAAGGTGGTCTTCGTTGAAGTCTCCACAGACAATTATGGGATTCTCCTTCATCATTTCCAAATAATCAAGCAGGCCCCTAATGTTCGGCAAAAATTTTTCAAGACTATAGTCTGGTGGCCTGTACACAGCAGCAATCGTTGCAGTCACTGGTGCTTCAACTTTGATGACGACGAACTCCAGGTCGGTGACGTTGTGTATAAACTGTCGAGATTCCGCCTGAATGTCTTCTTTGCAATAAATTGCAACTCCACCACAGTCCTTCTTCGCCATTTCTGGAAGGGTTGAGTAAGACACGTGTCTATTCCTTGAAAAAATCTTATAGCCTTCCAACTGGACTTGTGATGAGATGCATGATCCAGAGAGGTGCGTTTCCGTAACACAAAAGATATCACATAGAAGCAGCTCACGATGGTGCTTGATGTCCTCAATATGTGATGGGAGTCCCTCTGTGTTATGATGCACAATGATGAGCTTTTCTTCCAGATTGGTGTTGGCCTTCTTCCAATCCAAAAGTGGCATGATGCCTTCAAGAGTTGCCATTTTCATCCTCTCCAACGAGATTGTGATTTCCGGATCAGCATATATCTTCTTTTCGTCATAATCCCTAATGTACAACCCACCAAGTGAGGTTGTTCGACTAAGGGCAACGTAGGACATTCCTGGCTCAAAAATCTTCTTTAGTGACACTACAGCCGATTGCATGGTCATGCCTTGAACTTTGTGAGCTGTGCAGGCGTAGGCCAACTTGATTGGAAATTGTCGACGAACTCCTTTCTTCAGAGTTTCCTCTGATCTTTCGATATAGACTAAAGTGTCCTCTTCACCTTGCAGGCGTCGTCTGTATTTCTGCCCAGCATTTGGATTGTCAGGCTGAATCCCAAGCATGTGCACAAATGCAATTCCGTCTCTTGTTTTGGTCACAATGTTTCCAATGTTTGCAAAGCATCCATTGACGAGTCCATCTTCGACGTCCAGATTCCTAATCACCATTATGCGGACTCCCACCGCAACTTGTATGGTGTCAAGCAGGTCGTCTTTTTTACCCATGACAGGTTTAGCCTGTCGTTTCATCCCTCCTGTTCTTGGGTCTTTCCGGTAATCTTCAGCATCAATGGTTATGATGTCAGCATGAAGAGCATTTACCGTCTCGCTATTGTGACTCTGGACTTCCTTGTTGGTTGCAAATATGTGCAATGCATCCCGTGGGCAGTCTTGGGGATTCTTCACAGCCTGCAATAGCAAAGCCCTATCTTCTTCTCGAAGAGCATCAGCCTTCCGTTTCACTCTTAGTCTGTTTAAAAGCTGGGCAAATGTGAGGTCCTCTTTCTGCCGCATGATCTCCGTGAGGGTTACGATTTGGAAGTAGTCTTTCCAAAAGTCCAGCACATCGTCTTCGTAAACGCAGAGTGGCTTGGCTTTTCCCGGGGGCGGTAATTGATAAAAGTCCCCCACCACGATGACAGAAATGCCTCCAAATGGTTTCTTGCTGCCTCTGATCTGTTGAAACCTCCAGTTGATGTATGCAAAAAAGTCCTTTGAAATCATAGAGATTTCATCAATAATCAGGATTTCCACGTGACGTAATCCTGCTCGTACATCATCAAGAGCGTTCCCAAGCCCTTGATAGGGTGGCTTCAGATTCCTTGGCAGCTTTAGAATGGAATGCAGAGTTTTTCCAGAAATGTTAAACGCTGCTGTTCCAGTGAATGCGCTTAAAATCACTGTAGGCATGGAGAGATCCCCATCCTCCCGGAGCTGAGGAAGTTGTCGTAGAATCTTTGTTGCTTCAGTGTATACGCACTTGATTACGTGCGACTTTCCACATCCAGCACCACCTGACACGAAGTAAAAAAACTGTTCTGGATTCAGTCCCCACACGCGGTTCTGACACCACCGCCGAATGGTGTAAAATATGGCTGCCTGTGTCTCGTTTAAACTCCTAAAGAGTTTCCTAACAAACTCGACGCTCATCTGTGGCGCCTCTATGCGCGGTGCAACTCCGTCGCCATCTTCATTACGAGGCTGGAATTCAGGGACATCATCATGTTCGTCGTCATCCTCTGGACCGACGTCTTCTTCCTCAGCTATGCACTCCAGGCGATCGACTTCAACTTCTGGTGCAAAAGCGGTCCAAGCACTCTCAGACGGTCCTTCCTGCTGAATCTGTTCAAACGCTTTATCTACGACTTTGCCGTGCTTTTCATATTTCTGCTGGTAACCCTTTACTATGCCGCAGACAGGGAACCGGAGACCAGGATGTCCAGGAAGTTCCACAAATGCGCTTTTATAAAATAGCTGATACGTCGGAAAATCCTCAGGTTTCAGCTCTTCATTGTGGCGATGGGGAACGTAAAGTTTCACCATTCTTCCGTAAAATTTTTCGGGTTGCTTCTCCTCTGAAAAGCGAGCAAATCTGATAACCGCAGGCTTACCAACAGTCCTCTTCTGAATGAAGCCCATATCGTGAAGCAGTCGGTGGACATTTTTTCCTTTGATCTGCCGACCATATACGATACGGTAATTCGATGCAAAGTCCGCAAGGCACATATTTTCAAACTCCGACTTAAGAGGTCTTGCTCTGTATTTATCTACTAAACCTGACATCCAGACGTCCTCCGATTCCGGATTTTTGTTCAACAGCACACTAATGGGGAGACTCATCTTGAGGGCATCGTCATCCGTCGGAACAAACACGACACTTCGTGAACACTTCTTTAGCGGCAAGCTGCATGTTCGCGCCACGGACTCCTGAGCACTTACTTGACGGTGCTTGGCATATGCTTGCATTATGTGCTTCATTTCGTCCTCTTCATTCACGTTGGCTTCACGAACACTCTGGATCACGTTCTTAAGAAAGCCACTCATTTCATGCTCCGGCTTTGAAACGTAGGACAACATATACATGAGGCAGCTGTAAGCGTCAAGGATATACTGAATATCCATGTTGGCATTCCACGCCCTGAGCAAATCGGGATTGTAGCCATTCACCCAAGTCTCCTTTGGATCACGCTTCAAAAGAACTGCACTGCCAGTGGTGAGTCCTTCAGCGTAGTTCAGGTAATCGTCCATGGACAGATTACACTTGGTCAGAAGGTCTGATAAATTGTCAAAGGAGGATTTGGGATCATTCAGCAAATCCCACAAAGGCTTGAGTTTCGACTTGGCTTCGTTCATTGCTTTTTTAGCCGCATCTCGCCTTGCTTTCTTCTTTGCTGCTGGGTCAGCAGGTTCATCATCTTCCTCATCAGGACGCTCTGGCATCGGATGAGTGATAATGGTCTTAGGCATCGGTAGTTTTGGAAATCCAAATCTACACACCACCTTGCCTTTCTTGCATGACTTCGAGTGGTTTCTGCTGTGAAGCTGAACCTCCGTCACAATCTTATGAAGCTCAGGATCAACGTTGGGATCTGGAAGCTTGCACGATATGTAACGGTCGACGAAGTCACATATTGTCTCATCATTATCTTCCTCTGGATCCGGGGCATCCTTTACCCAAGCAAGCAGATGAATATGCGGACTTCCTCTGGCCTGAAACTCAACTCTATAAAAGAAATCCTCCACTTCACCAATGGGTTGCGCAGGTGACAAAAGCAGGCGAGCCATTAACGCATCTACACGCTTCTCAAACATGCGCATCACAGTGACAGGATTACTTCGAAGGATTTCACATTTCGTCGCCCAGTCAAGCTGTGAAAAGTCAATCTCTTCGCCTTGTTGAGCTTTGATTACCGTTACAATCTCAGGCCATCGCATTTCCGCTGCGCTGAATGTACAAAAAAAAGTTGGTGTCCCCAGCTGTCGAATCATGGCCTGGAGATCTCGCAACGTCTTCTCCCAATAGGCTGGAGAGCCTCTCAGGGGCTGCATGAATCGTGTGGCATCCCTGTTATGAACCAGTCTCTCAACCTCATTGGAATCCTGAAGCATCCTGTTGGAGATTCTTCGACCATCTCTGGTAACGGGTTTACCTTTTCGCAGCTGAATGGACATGCTATTTCTTGCCAGTTGCGTTTCGGTCACAAATTGTGCAAAGAAAAGGTAGCTTTGATCTCTTGCAAATCGGGCATCAACACAAAACAATCTGGCATTGAAGTACATGCTAGGAGAAACTGCCGTCTGTCTTGCCTCGTCGATTGTGTTCTCTCCCGTGGGAAACTGGACGGGGAATGCCATGGCTTCCAGTTTTGGGATTTTAAAAAATCCAACAGGCTTCTTTCCTTGTGCAGGTGCGATACTATAGATCCCTTCACCATACGACAAGATGTCCTGTGCAATGTCTGGTGGCTGCATGCACGTGTCCAAGGTAAGACCGGGTCGAAGTTCGTCTTTTTCCTCCACGCTGACGTGTTGCTCCTCCTGCTCAGCAGTGCCAACTTCTTGGTTATCCTCTGCCGCATCGATGTCTTCATCAAACTGATCTTCAGATACCCCAGGTTCTGTTATGGAGACATCCTTGTACTCTGAATGCACTTCCTTCAGCTTGGATAAAGCTGCAAGCACACTGTGCATATTCACTGTATGGAAGTGCTGGTATCCCTTAAAACTGACGTGTCTCTTCAGTTTGACCTGTAGGAGCTGGGACTCGCTTCTTGGTCTTGGCAGAGAGTTGACAGTCTTCTCCACCTCCGAAGGCACACACACAACAGCACCGTGAACTGCTCTCTGTTGTCCCTTGGGGAGTGCAACTATTTTTGCAAAAGGCAAAATTTTGGCGATAAGCTGACGTTCCAGTACATTTAACTCAGCCAATTCTGCAGGGATGGGTGGCAGTTCAAGCTTGTTCGCTGCTGCAATCGAAGGCATGTGTCCTCTTTTCAGATGGTTGTCACAAGTGTGGCAGATCCATTCACGTCTTCTTTCTTCTGGAACGGTACAATCATCAGAACAGGCACTGTCGCAAGTATGAACATACTTCCTTGTCAAGCAAAATGATGAAAGCTGAACATCCTTTTCATAGTTAGATTGATCACAGGCCTTGACCTGGTCCGGAAAGAGAACTCTGTGACAGACCGTGCAGACGTATGTAGGACCTTGCTGGATCTTACACCGGAATGCATGAATTGCACTTTCCATCACTTTGCTGACCAAAGGCTGGGCTGTTTCCCGGCTGGAGTGGATGTACATCTTGTATTTCTTTTTAATTCTCAGCGCACATTGCAACTGATGAAAAACACGGTAAGTGGCGTCACTGGAACATTTCTGGGCCTTTCGAAGGGTGCATCGTAGAATATGATGTGCTCTGAACTCTGAGTCACTTGCATAACGTCTGACCATGTAGTCTTTCATTTTCTTCTGAAAGACAGAATCGGTGCTATACCTCCTCACCATGGAGTCTTTCATCTTCTTCTGAAAGACAGAATCACTGCTGTACCTCCTCACCATGTAGTCTTTCATCTTCTTCTGAAAGACAGAATCAGTGCTGTACCTCCTCACCATGTAGTCTTTATTCCTCTCCTGAAAAGCAGGATTCATCCTGTACCTCTTTGCAGTGGAGTCTTTAATTTTCTTCTGGACAACAGCATCAGTGCTGTACCTTCTTGCCACATAGTCTTTCATTTTCTTTCGAAAGACAGGGTCCATCTTATATCTCTTCACTATATACTCTTTCTTTCTGGTCTGAACATTTTCATCTTCTTTGTATCGTCTAGTCATATAATGTATCTTTTTGTTTCGGACTTTAACTTCCTCTCTGTACTTTTGTTTAAGATTTTCTTTTTTGTCTATTTTGTATTGTACACATGTGGCATACCTATGTCTGTCATATTCCTTTTTTCCGTGTTTTCTTGGGTCACAAGTCACAGTTGTTTTCTTGAGCTCTCCACATTGTTCGAAAAGCAAAATTTTTTTCCGCATTTGTTTTCTTCTTCGGAGCTTATTTATTTTAGGTGTTGAATGCTGGGTTTTGGGTCTTGATGAAACCTGACTTTTGACTCCAGCATTTTCTCCTGGTTCTAGAAGAGGTTCACAAGCAGATTGCGTAGGTAGTTTGCCGGACTGTTGTTCTGGTTCAAAAGAAACAGGCATCAATTCATAGGAGGTCTCCTCACCACATTCTTTAAAGACCTTATAAATTTTTTCAACCATGTCTCTTAAGTGTGTAAAAGTGAACATGACTGCTTTTCCATAACCAGAAGGACAAGGCGAGCCTTCAGCAGTTCTTGAATGTGGATCAAATAATCCATATCTTCCAGATGAATCTCTAAACACAGCAATGCACTGTTGAGAAGCGAGGAGCAATGCATGCGTGACATTCGTTGTGAGACACTGCAGTCTTTCAGCGAGTGGTATAAACCACTCTTCCATGTCTGGTTGCGCTCTGGCTCTGAGAAATCCAAGCATCACTGCTGACTTTCGCACATGGTGTGTTTGGTTAAAACTTGAAAGTCTTACTGGCACTTCCTCCATGGTCAGATGGTCATGATGGTACCTTCTTTCAGCAATGAGCTGCATTTTAACGCCTACATACAAAGCATCTCCCTCTTCTAAAACTCTATCAAGTTCGAGCAAGTTGAACTGAGTCCCTTCACTGTGGTTCACCAAGAATGTAAGCGATACACATGTGCATTGATGATTTCTAGAGAATTCATCATACCTAAGGTCCCCCTGACAATGAGATGCCTGCACTGACAAAACACTGGGTGCAATATCACCACCTTCTACACATGGTCTATCAGAAGATTCAGCTACAGCAGCCTTGGAGCTCGCCTGTTCAACCTGTAGATAATCAATTACGGTATTAAGCAAAAGGTCACAATTGCTTTTATAAAATAAGTGTTAAAATGGCTTCCATCATGTTTGGGACAAAAGCAGTTTGGTACACAAAAAAAAAAAAAAAAAAAAAAAGTTAAGAATGGGCAATTGCCATAACATACATAAATCTAACACATGGGTTGTATTTTTTTTTGTTTTAACTCTTAACCCAGATTAAATCTCACTTTATCTGTCATCCACATTTCAGTTTGAACCAACATATACACTTACTCAAAACATTATAAGGTAAATTATAATAATAATAAAAAAATAATAATTCACAAAGTACATTAAAGTACTCACATTATGTTCTTAAAGTGCTTTATTTTCACACACTGATTTTGTAGTTAATATGATAAAAATTAGTTTTTAGTACTTTTTAAGATAAACAACATTGTCTATGTACTCTGTGCTTATTAAGTATTATACAATTTATTTATTACAATAATTTATTTTAGAGTTTAATTACTATTGTTGATTTAGCTGTCAATTCTTGCAATGCAATGTTGGCTATTTATTTCTTTACTTGGATATGATAAAAATGTTTATTACTGGCTCTTAAAGCTGTTAAAATCTTCAGTAGAAATCTACATGCATTTAATTATTAAAAAAACTTAAAAAAAAAAAAAAAAGTTTAGATTTCTAGATTTTTTGTAATTTTATTAATTATAATTTACAAAATAATGTAAACTTGACTGAATGCATTATTTCCTCTTTAAGTCGGCCATGTCATCAAAATAATTGCAGGAAATTACTAAATACATCTACTTCAATCTTCATATTATTATCCCAAACATTATGATGCACTAAAATGTGCATACTGTAAAAAAAGAGACAGATTTCAATAGTACCTCATTTATGCTGGATAAGCTGGTCTCTATATCTTGTAGGTCCACCTTTTTCCAGCGCAATTTTTGAGACTGAGATCTCTTTCCTTTTCGTGGCATCCTTTAAAAACATCAATAAAAAATGACACAGATATTAATACATTTTCTTGACTAATCAACTCACTAGATTCAAATAACTTAATAAAAGCAGAGAATCAACTGTTGTCTCAAATCAATACAAGTACATTTATTTTTAATCATCAAAAATAATCCAATTAATAGACATTAAAAGTACAATCATTCCCTGGTCAGTTGAAACTCTTGATTCTGACTGACAAGAAGTTTAAATATTTTAATGCACAGGTAGTTCCAGTCAGTTTTCATCACAATTTGAAATTGGTGCACTTCCCTCAAACATTAGTAGTAACCATATTAACTCAGTGACAGTTACCGAAGCCTTAACTCCTCTGTGTGATCTCAAGGACACTGGCATATAGCTGGCTCTTTGCCTTTATGCATTGCCGTGCATTTAAAATCCTTTAACACACGGCAACAAATATCTCTTACTTAACATTCAAATAAATTTCAACATATTAATTTTAATTGGCACGTACCTTCAAAGTTCCCCCGACGTAAGCACCTGACAAAAACTGTAGTCTCAGGAAGAAAATAGATGTTAGCAACTATGAAGGACAGTGTGTAATTAGAACTTATAAAATGCAACAAACAACTTTTTTTTGAAAGAACAATAAAAAGAAAACAAATATGAAAAGAACTTAAGACTATATGATAATGTAAAAAATAAAACAAAACAAAAAATTTGAAAAAACAAGACTATTATAATAAAAAACTACTCTATTTAGAAGAACACAGAACACTGAAAAACAAATAAACAGTAACAGAAGTTTTTTTTTTCTCAAATGTTTCAACCAGAAAGAACAAATGAACTGCTCTCTGTAGACAAAGGCAAAACACAAGGAACCTGAAACAGAAAGAAAGAAGAAAAAATATTAAGTCACAGGCACTAGCCTTGTGATAATTTTATGCTGAAAATAATATTATCCACCAACACTGACCAAGGTGCAAGGTGCAGCAAATGATGTAGGAAGATCTCTGGTGAGTCTCTCTGAAAACAGAAACAACACCATTACTGAAAACTACTGACAACAAGAAATAATTTTTGTTTAAAACCATTTATCAATAACACACTTAATCTATATTTAAAATATAATTTTTGGGATTTTCTTAAGATTTTCTCTCTTGCAATATTTTTAAGGAGCCAATTTATGCCAAATACGCTATCTATCTTAGCCAATGACAAAAGATACTGGGAAAAGCTCCAGCATCCTTGTACAGTTATAAAAAGCAAAAAACAGACCACTTGATAACCCTATTTCTCTGGATTTTGCCATATTTTCAGGGATGTTTGTTGATGATGTTTCAACTATTTAAGCAATGCTTTTCAATCTCAGCAAGCAAACATTTGTTACTTCAATCAACTGTACTTTCCTAAAGATTTTTTTGTTATAAATGACAATTTTTTTATTAGAAATTTAAAAAAAAATTACCAAGCCTTTAAAAATAAAACAAATTTAACTAACATTTAACTTAAATACATAACAAATAAATCAAGAGAAACGTGAAGTGGTCCTATAAAGAAATAGATGACAGAATAATGTTTTTCCCCTCACTGTTTACTCCCCATCAAGTGATTCTCTTACTACATACAAAAGACATTTTGAAGAATGCTGAAAACCTGTAACTATTGAATCCCATAATAGAAAAAAACATATACTATGGAAGTCAAAGTTTACAGGGTTTCAACATTCTTCCAAATATTTTCTTTCATGTTTAACATTAGAAATAAAATCAAACAAGTTTGGAACATGTGACAATGAGTAAATTATGACAATTTTCATTTTTGGGGTGAACTAACCCCTTTATTTTGCCATAGCAAAATAGTCTGATACAAATTATGAATTCATATTATGAATTTTTTTCTATTATATATAGTTTTTATTATTTCAAAAGCGGCAAAAATCCTTATAATGCTAATGACAGCAATTTTCTTATTAAGCATATAAATATTTAAACTATTACCTGAAAATGCAGGAGGAATCGCTCGTGAATCAGTATTCTAAAAAGATAAATGCCAAGAGATGTCAAACATAAAACGCAATTCAGTCACGCACCTTTTTAAACTTAATTTGCAAAGATTATATTTATTTCAATTATAATAGATAAGTACAAAAAATAAGGTAAAGACTTTAGAAAATGTATCATTTACAAGTGAATTGTTTGAATAGATATATATAACTGAGCAAAGCACTAAAGTCAATGTCATGGTATAACGTTAGTCTACAGCAATCACGGTCATAACGTTACATCATATGTTTTATAACGAGAATAAAACGAACAAACGCCCATTTGACAGCAATGACGTTTTTTATAAGTTTTCTTACACAAACTGAAAAGAAACGTGTTTGCTTTTAATGCTCACAGGTGAAAAAAAAATGCAGAAATGTATCTAATGATGCCACATGGCCAAAATATTGAAATCCTTAATCGATTTAAAGTGTGCAGGAACATTATAAGCATTTCATGCATGGACCATAGGATACAACTGACTAGCATTTAC
>CAIGQS010000523.1:0-5000 GCA_903798195.1 Danio kyathit | reverse complement strand
CTTGTCCGGGCTGTAACCCTTTCGAGATGTGGTGAATCCCATATTTCTACGAAATTCACGAAAGTCAATGTAACGCGTTGTCTTTTGTACTTAGTGCTATGCCGGGGCTTCTAGAAAATGAATGGGAGTCAATGGCACAATGTAAGTCAATGGGAAACTTTGGGACGTCCTAGAGCCCCAGGGGTGCAACATTTACCTCTTTGTGGGGTATGGTCTTGCACAGGCTGTTAAACTCTCCAGGTGTTGTGAATCCCATATTTCTACGAAATTCACACTTGGCGCTATGATGCGTCAAAGTTGGGCGTAATGTTAAGTCAATGGGATTTTTGGGGCGGTTTTTTGGCCCCTGCGGGGCCAAAAAACCGCCCACCCCTTATAAAAGTCATAGCACACCATTCCCGATAAGACCGCACGATTTGACCCCACTTTCAAGGGTCTGGGACGAAAGCTGCGGGACAAGTTACGCGCCGAAAAAAAAGTGGAAGAAGAATAATAATATATAACTAGAATTGTACATTTCCTAAAGAAAATGTGAGTGGGGTTTGCGTGGCAAATCGATGGGGTAAAATGAATCACTGAACTGGGCAAAAGCAATGGAGTGCTAAGAAATGGCTAAATTCATGTGTTTATGCAGTTGCTAGGGTATTCTAAATGGTTGCTAGGCTGTGGCAACGCCGTTTTAACGAGTGAAAACAAAAGCAATTTTATCAGCCTGCATCAATAGAGGCCAAACCCTGTCTTTCTATGATGTTCTCGTGCTGAAATATGGCTTGTTTATGCT
Source organism: Danio kyathit (assembly GCA_903798195.1). Taxonomy (NCBI): domain Eukaryota; kingdom Metazoa; phylum Chordata; class Actinopteri; order Cypriniformes; family Danionidae; genus Danio; species Danio kyathit. Next base: position 4,219 of record CAIGQS010000523.1, on the reverse strand, counting down.
GTAAAATGGTTGTTGGGGACCTAAAAGTGGTTGCTAGGGAGAGTCTACAAATTTGTTATATCACTACTTAATACCGACTTGACAGGCCGAGTAGAATGAGCCCACCCCCAAGCTTCTACGACTCTCTAATCTAGATTTGGATGTCAGCCATTTTGTCCCCATGTTAAGTCTATGGGGATTTATGGGGTTACTTTCTTGCCCCTCATGGGGGCAGTGTACCCCCAACCTCTTTGAAAGATCATAGCACACCTCTCCTCAACAGGCCGGACGATTTGACACCTCACTCATCAGTCTAGGGCAAATAATGCGGGAGGAGTTAAGCGCCAAAGTTTTTAAAAAGTGGGTAGTAATAGTAACACTAGAATTGTACATTTCCTAAAGAAAATGTGAGTGGGGTTTGCGTGGCAAATCGATGGGGTAAAATGAATCACTGAACTGGGCAAAAGCAATGGAGTGCTAAGAAATGGCTAAATTCATGTGTTTATGCAGTTGCTAGGGTATTCTAAAGGGTTGCTAGGCTGTGGCAACGCCGTTTTAATGAGTGAAAACAAAAGCAATTTTATCAGCCTGCATCAAAAGAGGCCAAACCCTGTCTTTCTATGATGTTCCCGTGCTGAAATATGGCTTGTTTATGCTGTAAAATGGTTGTTGGGGGCCTTAAAGTGGTTGCTAGGGAGTGTCTACAAATTTGTTATATCACTACTTAATACCGACTTGACAGGCCGAGTAAAATGAGCCCATCCCCAAGCTTCTACGACTCTCTAATCTAGATATTGATGTCAGCCATTTTGTGCCCATGTTAAGTCTATGGGGATTTTGGGGGTTACTTTCTTGCCCCTCATGGGGGCAGTGTACCCCCAACCTCTTTGAAAGATCATAGCACACCTCTCCTCAACAGGCCGGACGATTTGACACCTCACTTATCAGTCTAGGGCAAAAAATGCGGGAGGAGATAAGCGCCGAAGTTTTTAAAAAGTGGGTAGTAATAGTAACACTAGAATTGTACATTTCCTAAAGAAAATGTGAGTGGGGTTTGCGTGGCAAATCGATGGGGTAAAATGAATCACTGAACTGCCCAATAGCAGTTATTGGGGAGAAATGGCAAAATTCATGTGTTTATGTAGTTGCTAGGGTATTCTAAATGGTTGCTATGCTGTGGCAACGCCATTTTAATTAGCGAAAACAAAAGCGATTTTATCAGCCTGCATCCAAATAACCCAAACCCTGTCTTTTATGATATTCCTGTGCTGAAATAGGGCTTGTTTATATTTTCATGTGGTTGTTAGGGTACTATAAGTGGTTGCTAGGGAGTGTCTAGAAATTTGTTATGTCACTACTTAACAACGACTTGATAGGCCGAGTAAAACGAGCCCACCCCCAAGCTTCTACGACTCTCTAATCAAGATATCGATGTCAGCCATTTTGTGCCTATGTTAAGTCTATGGGGATTTTTGAATGTCAGCCATTTTGTGCCAATATTAAGTGTATAGGGAAATTTGGATGTCAGCCATTTTGTGCCAATGTCAGCCATTTTGTGCCTATGTTAAGTCTATGGGGATTTTTGAATGTCAGCCATTTTGTGCCAATGTTAAGTGTATGGGGAAATTTGGATGTCAGCCATTTTGTGCCAATGTCAGCCATTTTGTGCCTATGTTAAGTCTATTGGGATTTTTGGATGTCAGCCATTTTGTGCCAATGTCAGCCATTTTGTGCCAATGTTAAGTTTATGGTGTTGCTAGGTGGTTGCTATGGTGTTCTGAGTGGTTGCTAGGTGGTTGCTAAGGTGTTGCTAAGGTGTTGCTAGGCGGTTGCTAGGGTGTCCAAAGTGGTTGCTAGGTGGTTGCTAAGGTGTTTCTAGGCGGTTGCTAGGGTGTCCTAAGTGGTTGCTAGGTGGTTGCTAAGGTGTTGCTAGGCGGTTGCTAAGGTGTTCCGAGTGGTTGCTAGGTGGTTGCTAAGGTGTTGCTAGGCGGTTGCTAGGGTGTCCTAAGTAGTTGCTAGGTGGTTGCTAAGGTGTTGCTAGGTGGTTGCTAGGGTGTTCTAAGTGGTTGCTAGGTGGTTGCTAGGGTGTCCTAAGTGGTTGCTAGGCGGTTGCTAAGGTGTTGCTAGGCGGTTGCTAGGGTGTTCTGAGTGGTTGCTAGGTGGTTGCTAAGGTGTTGCTAGGCGGTTGCTAGGGTGTCCTAAGTGGTTGCTAAGGCGTTGCTAGGTGGTTGCTAGGGTGTTCTGAGTGGTTGCTAGGTGGTTGCTAAGGTGTTGCTAGGTGGTTGCTAGGGTGTCCTAAGTGGTTGCTAGGTGGTTGCTAAGGTGTTGCTAGGTGGTTGCTAAGGAGTCCTGGGTGGTTGCTAGGTGGTTGCTAAGGTGTTGCTAGGGTATTCTGAGTGGTTGCTAAGGCGTTGCTAGGGTGTTGCTAGGCGGTTGCTATGGTGTCCTAAGTGGTTGCTAAGGTGTTGCTAGGTGGTTGCTAGGGTAATCTGAGTGGTTGCTAAGGCGTTGCTAGGGTGTTGCTAGGGTGTCCTGAGTGGTCGCTAGGCACTTACTGAGGCATTACTAGGCCGTTGCTAGGCGGTTGCTAGGTGGTTGCTAGGCGGTTGCTAAGGTAATTTGGGTGGTTGCCAGGCAGTTGCTAGGGTACCCTGGGTTGTTACTAGGCAAGCCTCACATACATGCTTGGTCATTTGTTTATACTTAGTAAGCATTTCTAGCAAGTTACAGCACTTGGCTAGTCAATATTAGCATGTAGCTAGTCACTGCTAGCATGTGTAGCATACAGGAAGTTCCGTTTGCTAGCATGAGCCAAACGAGCCAATCCCTATGTCTCTACGATGTTCTGATGCTGAGATATAGCTGTTGATAAATGGTTGCTAGGGTACTCTGTTTTGTTGCCATGGGCGTGGTTACAGAGTGAAGTTGGGTGTGGTTGGTTGCCTAAGTCAAATGAGCCAACCCCCAAGTCAATAGGACACTGCTATGCAAAGATATGCATGTAGGCCAGTTATAATTGCAGTCTATGGGATCAGTTTGGGGGCGTGGCTTGTGAGCTTCATTATCATATTGAGATGCTCATTGGTTGTCTGAGTCAAATGAGCCAACCCCCAAGTCAATAGGACACTGCTGTGCAAAGATATGCATGTAGACCAGTTATAATGGCAGTCTATGAGATTAGTTTGGGGGCGTGGCCTGAAATCTTCATTAGCATATTGAGATGCTCATTGGTTGTCTGAGTCAAATGAGCCAACCCCCAAGTCAATAGGACACTGCTATGCAAAGATATGCAGGTAGGCCAGTTATAATGGCAGTCTATGGGATCAGTTTGGGGGCGTGGCCTGTGAGCTTCATTATCATATTGAGATGCTCATTGGTTGTCTGAGTCAAATGAGCCAACCCCCAAGTCAATAGGACACTGCTAGTCAAAGATATGCATGTAGGCCAGTTATAATGGCAGTCTATGGGATCAGTTTGGGGGCGTGGCTTGTGAGCTTCATTATCATATTGAGATGCTCATTGGTTGCCTGAGTCAAATGAGCCCACCCCCATGTCTCTATGACTCTCCTATGTAATGTTATTGATGTGTGACATTTATAATGGAAGTCAATGGGATCAGCAATGGGACGTCCCACCCCATGTTAAGTCAATGAGGCAGTTATTAGGGGTCTTTAAATGGTTTGGGGGGCGTGGCTTGCGAGCTTCATTATTATATTGAGACACTGATTGGTTGCCTGAGTCAAATAAGCCCACCTCTAAGTTTGTGTGCCACTGCTATGTGTGGTAGAATGGGAGTCTAGGAAATCAATGGGAGTCAATGGGCAATGTTAAGTGAATGGGACCACTTTGGGACCCCCTAGCACCCCACGGGTACAACTTATACCCCCTTTCGGGGTATGTTCTGACTCAGGCTGCAACCCTTTCGAGATGTGGTAAATCCCATGCTTCTACGAAATTCACAGTCGGTTTCGCAATGCGGGGTGTTTATGAGGGGTGAGCGGGGTGCTAGAAAATGAATGGGAGTCAATGGCTCAATGTTAAGTCAATACGAAACTTTGGGACGTCCTAGAGCCCGAGGGGTGCAACATTTACCCCCTTGTGTTGTATGGTCTTACACAGGCTGGTAATGTCTCCAGCTGTTGTGAATCCCAAATTTCTACGAAATTCACACTTTGCGCTATACTGCGTCAAAGTTGGGCTCAATGTTAAGTCAATAGGATTTTTGGGGGGGTTTTTTGGC